>PITA01005412.1:17763-104779 GCA_004023965.1 Spilogale gracilis
TTTTTTTTTTTTTTTTTTTTTTTTTTTTTTTTTTTTTTTTTTTTTTTTTTTTTTTTTTTTTTTTTTTTTTTTTTTTTTTTTTTTTTTTTTTTTTTTTTTTTTTTTTTTTTTTTTTTTTTTTTTTTTTTTTTTTTTTTTTTTTTTTTTTTTTTTTTTTTTTTTTTTTTTTTTTTTTTTTTTTTTTTTTTTTTTTTTATGATTTGGCCTTTTTATCCCAGAAGTCTGGGTTCACTGCAGAATGACAGCCCTCCAATCTTCCACTGCAGTGGGTGCTTAAAGAGAAACAAATGCCTCGGGTCCAGAGTCTTCCTAACCCCTAGCCCTGCCAGGTGCTCCGTCTGTGACTGGAGCGAACAGTCCCTGGTAGAAGACAGCAAGGACTTGGTTTTAAGGGTATGTCCGAATAATGTGTGAACTAACTGTGTGTCGGCTTAAAAGCCTATGCCTCAAATCACTAGAACGTGAGGACTTAGAAATCTCAGAATATTTTTGGAACACACACAACATACACTATTGCCTATCATTTTTTAGTTAAGGTCAAAATTTTAAAAGCCCTATTTCCCGAATTAGAAGCAGGGGATTCCCTCATTAGTATGTCTCCTTCATTTATCCTCGGATTGAGAGGAAAACAGTCTGGAGGTTAACGCTTCTTTCCAAACTTAACTTCATTCTAGCAGCATCCGTGGGGTACTGACACTTGGCAAAGGTCCTGTCTCAGATCCATGAGGTCTACAAGAGACTAGAAATACTCAGAGGCCTGGGTTAGTATGGTCCTCAGAATCTTCTCTTGGACTCTTCTTTTACAGTCTCTCTACCATATAAGCATTGTTTAAAAAAAAGAAAGCCAACAGTCTTGAGGCCAGGCATGCTCATATGGGGGCTACCTAGAGGGACCAAATCCCATTCAACTCTAAGCTTAATGCAAGCTAATACCCATGACCAGACCAGCAGGAAGACTGACATTTGTTTTAGGTAATACTTGACCTGAGGCTCTGCCAGAAAGTCAGCGTGATGAAAAGAAAGGGTAGACAAAAGGAACAAGAGACAAAGGGATGTTTTATACAGTAGGTTTTGTACAATGAGATCCAAAGGATACCAGTATATCTCATTTATTTAACAAGCACAACAAAAAGGCTATATTTAGTTCGGAGTTACTTAAGCCTTTACATGTCCTAGTATCCTCAGCTCAGTCGCTCTTGTTTTCCCCACCACCCCCAAGCCATGATGCAGTTCTCGAAGGGTTAGCACTCCTAAAGAGTGATTTTCTAACTTTTCTAACTTTGACTCTGTGAAACTTGCATAGGAAAGCAAACAAAAACAAACCAAAAAAGCCCTGTTTTTTAAAAGCTAAAAAAAGTGGGGTTTTTTTTCCTGCCTTTATTCATTTTTCAAAATCTGCCAAGCTGTCTTTTGCAGAAAATAAACTATCCCTTTAACCAACGTAAAAGAATGAATGGGTTGTACTCTGGACTACCTTCGTCCTTCCCTCTCCACCTTCTAGGACAGTTTCGTGGGGACAGACCGTGTGACAGGCCTCTCGGGGCCACAGGGTGTATCTGCAGTGCGGAGAAGGAGCGGTGCTGAAGGAGGCAGCGCCCCGTCCCCTGGTTTCCACACCAGCCGGCAGGCTCTCAGTTCACATTTGGCTGGGAGATCACCTAAGAACTTAGGGAACTGACACTCTGCACAAACCCAGATTAGGAAGATCTGACGGCCACCAGCAGCAAAGCCTGGTGTCACTGGGGCCACAGCCGGTTCCCAGAAGCTGCTGGCCGGAGAAATTGAAGGGACCTCTTTTCCTGCCCCACTCTACTGGTACGTCTGGGTAAAAAATGTAATACACTAACACACAGGCAATTACACCTCAATGCTGTTGACAAGAAATAGTAGTGTGACAAAATCCTCCAAGTAACAACCAAGACTTTGAATCCTCCTATGTGGCCCACTTATCTAATGCGTACTGGAAAGAACAAGAGTGTAACTGAAGACAGCGCAGATCCTGAGAGCTGGTCACAATACGATTTGCCTGGATTTTTTAAATGACATGCCACTCAAAAAGTGGTTGGGACCATACAGGTTTCCCACACAAGCCTTTTGCTGCAGAAGGGGGCCTGGAGTGGCTAAAGCTGGATTTACTCTCAGCAAATAACCACCAAAGCACTTAGAAATTTGCATTCCCAGCAAAACCACACCATGCCCGACTGCCTCACTCCCAGGATCGAAGGCCTACACACCCCAAGACAACTGTGCCATCAGCTTTTAACAGGAGAGACAGGAGGAAGCTAACCTGCCCTACGGGCACCCTTTCGGCCTGGCTGGGCACGTCCTCACAGGCACGGCACCCCTCAAGCATCAGGCTTGGCCTCCTTCAGTGTTGACTGTTCTGACTTGTATTTCTCCTTAATAGAAGAGCCACAGATACTTGGAAGAAAATGTTTTATCTCTGAACCCTAAGAGTGGGTTGGAGAGCTACTTTCCCTTCCATAGATGATAATCACTGACCCCACTTCTTCATCAAACACTTTAAAAAAAGAAAGACACAGGAGTCCCAGGGTGGCCTCCTCCTTCCTGGCCTAGTGAGTCTAAGCTGAAGGGGCTTTTCAGGTGCACCAGAGGAACCTGGATGTTTCCAGAACACTGTTCCGTGCAGTGATGTGCACAGGGTTGGCCACATCCATGAAGACTGTCGAGGGCTAGACGACTACTTCCTTGTTGAAGAAAAACTTGGGAACCATTTATCAAGAACCTAAAATTTTCCTATTCAGTCTCTTAAGAACGACAAAAGGGCATTTTTTAATTAAAGAAAAATGTAGGCACATAAAAATCTCCCAAAGATGAAAGACACCGAAGTTTTCCCTGGTTCCACTCCCACCTTCAAAGCTGCCTGCTCTGAAGAAAGCACAGAAGCAGAGCCAGGCCCGGGGGGACGGACCGATGGGAAGGTGCCGGGATGGCCTAAGTGTGGAACGAAACGAAAACAAGAAAGTAGGCCTTCTGTCCTCTGCCTTTCTTATAATGCTGAGATATATTTTCTTTAGTAGAAGTGAAAACAAGAGGTAACAAAGTGGCCTGGGCTTGTGCTGGGCTGAGAAGGAGACCTTGTGGCCGCCCGTGTGTGTGGTGGGTCAGGTCTCAGCCTCTGAAAGGGGTCACTGGCCAGTGACTTTGGGGTTAGGGATGGTCAGGGACAGGATCTGAAGGAGGTTATCAGAGCAAGAATGTGAAACAAGAAAGGGGTCCTGTGGGGCATCTGGTATCATAAAAAGTAGACTGTGCCACATACTCTAGGAATAGAGAACCCATGCAAGAAAAGTCGCCCCTGCAAGGAGGCAACTGTCAGTTAGGGCAGAAGTCTGGCACAAAGCCCATCCCTTGGAGAGCCAAGGGAGCGGTGACAGAATCTCTACCCAACAAGGATCCTGAGAGCTGGCTCTTCATCCATTTTAGGAAAAAAGCTTCCTGTAATGGTTCTTCCTGCAGCTCCCCCAAACTGGGCTTGGTGAATCCCCACAGGCAGAGAGAACACATCTAGCTTGGAGGCTTCCATTAACCTTCCTCTCATGTATGTATATATGTGCATATATGTATGTAATATATATGTAATATATATGTTATATACGTATATTATACACACACACACATAATTTTTCTTAAAATAAATTCCGTGAACTTATAAAGCTCCCATCTGCAATCGAATGCAAAAGCAGAGCATCCTACTCGAAGGCTCTGAAACACACATATCAGCCTCAAAGCAAATTAGCCTTCCCGTCTTAGGTAAGACTGGTCCAGTCCAGAAAGGCAAGGGAGACGCTTCTCTTAAATCCTGGGAGGCAGGAAGGGACCCCTTCAGATGGGCTTATACAGCAGAGTAGTGACATACTTCTTCTTGTAGCGGTGGGTCGCACTGAGGACCATCACGCTGTCCTGCAACGGAAAGGAACATGCAGCTGATTCGTTAGTTATCAGACGACAGGTGGCTCTTGCAGCCACGAGTCCTTTAAAGTCGCTCAGTCCGAACAGGGAGAGTTGATGTCATGTAAACAGGCTGGCTCGATTCAACTTGACCCCAGAAATCTCCCTTGGAAAGACACTCAATGCAGTGATCAACTCACACAGCCTAACAGTCTGACAGGACCCCGGGGTGGGGGTGGGGGGTCAAGGTCAAGCTGAATCACAGTCATCAAGACCCCGTTCTGGGTCAGAACCAATGTGACAAGTGAGAGGTACGCTTTCCCCGGCTGTGTGACAGCTCACGGCTATGGCACAGGAGGAGGTGACAGGCCCAGGGCCATCAGCTCATAGCCAAGCAGCAGTTACAGGAGGCAGAATTCTGTCTGATACAAAGAAGCCAAGCAAATCCAACTGAGAAACCAGTGCATCTTCCCATTTCCCATATGCTGAGTAATCTACAATGAATGCTTCTCAGATTAACATTCTGTGACCAGAGTACGCTGATCACAGCCTAAATATGACAGAAGCTAGGAGGGTAAAAAAATTCGGCTCCAGCAAGGATCTGGTAGAAATGAGCAGGTGAAGAGAAAAACCTTGGAAAGACCTGGCACAGTGATCTCCAGGAAAGAACATGGAATGGGGACGGGAGGACCTCAGTCCTCTCTCTGGTACTTACTGGCATTATGACCTTCTCTGAGCCTTAGTTTCTTTATCTATAAAACAGGGGTTAAAAAATAATACTTACCTCACATCGTTATTATAAAAATTAAATTCAATAATACATATTTGAAAAGTATCACATAATCTGCTAAAGATAGCTATGTCAGTGATTCCCCTAATCTGGCTGCACACCTAAGAAGTATAAGCAGCTCAAAAAACAATTACTGGCGGGGCGCCTGGGTGGCTCAGTTGGTTAAGCGACTGCCTTCGGCTCAGGTCATGATCCCGGAGACCCGGGATCGAGTCCCACATCGGGCTCCCTGCTCGGCGGGAAGCCTGCTTCTCCCTCTCTCACTCCCCCTGCCTGTGTTCCCTCTCTGGCTGTGTTTCTCTCTGTCAAACAAATAAAACCTTAAAAAAAAAAAAAAACAACCCAATTACTGGGGGTCGGTCCTAGATGCACTTATTCAGAATCTCTGGAGATGCAGGCTTCGGGGCTGTATTTTTACAAATTCCCCCAGGTGATTTTGATGATGGTTAGCCTCATCTGATAACTACAGAGCCATGAGAAACTTCATGCCAAACCACAAAGATATGACAAGACTGAAAGGGTATTTTCAGCCCGGACTCCAATGCAGCAGAGAAGCTAAGGACTCTAGAATCGGAGGGGACACATTTCTCCCTCACCTGGCGTCGTGGAGAGATGCAACACTCAAAGCAGCTCACATCCACCTTCAAAAAGCAAAAGCCTTAATCCCATTCAAGCATTCTCGGAACTGGAAGATGAACTTGCTTTGCCTGCAAATGACCTCCTAGTGCTGTGAACGCCAATTTAATTCAGTAGGTGGTACAAAGGTCATAGCTATCCAAAAAAGAAACCAGGAAGCAAAAAAGTTCATCCAATCACAAGGCAACTCAGCTGGCCAGAACACAGGGATGGGGGCTGAGATTAAAAACAAACAAAAAGCCCACCTATTAGTTAAGAAAGTTCTTCTATAATTTGACCATTACGGCCAGCTTTAGCTTCCGTGAGGTGGCAGAGCAAGTACGCACCGGAGAACACCTGTTACCGCTGCTCTCCTGTTTTGGGGAGGAACCAGGCCCACCACTTACCTTAATGGATAACGCATAGAGATGGTTCAGCATAACGTGATTGGGCTCAGGGAGCAAGGCTGGGTCACACTAAGAAAGAAAAACAATAATAAAATCACTAAATGGAGTTAAGTGCACAGTTTTGAACCAATTTACTCTTTCCTAGAGCTCTTTGGAACTGTTGAGAAATGCTGAACTAGAATGTGTCCTTCTTTTAAATAATACACTCACCCTAGTATATATCAACTTTTATGTTCTCATTACAGAGAATTACAAAAATTCTGAGTCCGGGACAGAAACTCTAAGCCTTGGCTTCTATTTAACTCCTTTAATAGAGCTTGAACAAAAATCTTGCCCACAACACATACAGAAAATTTGTGTTGAGAGGCAAAATAATCCTAGTGGGAAAAAAGTGAATTGACTAAAGATGTAAATTATATGGGAAAAAAAAAACAACCCACACCCAAATCCCTTATATTCTTTTTTTATATCCCCAAATGGAAGTATACCTTATCTTGTGTTGGACTGGAAGGCCCAGGAATTGGTTCTAGCAATTCATGGCTTGGCCTAATTTATTAGGAGCAGAAGATAATTATGAATTTTGAATCAGTACCTGGAAAAAGGAATCTGTAATGCTATTGATATGTATATGATTTATATTCTCAACACAGCTTTGTAATAATTTGAACCTCTAGGATTACTAACTTTGGCTCTAATGGTCCTAGTAACCTCCAGATGCTCCAGCAATTCTCTCAGAATACTCACAGAAATATTCGTGTCCTTGTTAAGAATAACTTGAAGAAGGTGAGGAGGTAGGATGGGTGGGGATTTGAATCTCTCCTCAGATCGAAACACATACATTTCTTGACCATAAGGCCCCGGGGGAGAGCTGGAAAGGTCTGGAAGAGATTTATCCAAATATAAGGGAAAGTTGGAGAGCTAGTAAAAATGCATGAAAAAACCATCAATACATGGCATTTAACGCACAGTCACAGACCATGAACTTGTAACCTGCTGGGCCTACAACTGTAAGGCAAAGAAAAAGTCTGAGTCACCCTGAACACGAACCCTGATATTCCTCAACATGAGGCGCATGACAGAGGAGGGGATGAGGAGTGAAGGACACAGGTTCAGAGAAGAGCTACTCCCTTTATCAGCTGCATGATCTAGAACAAATCCTTCTACTATGGTCAGTTTCTTCATTCATAAACTGGAAGATAATGATCTCTACCCTCTTTCACAATGTTTTTACAGGAATGAAAGGAGGTAACAGATGTGACAATGCCTTGTAAACTGTCCAATGTTGTGAAAAAATTAGATTTTTTTCTTTTTTCTATGCAAGCAACAGATAACAAGGTCATAAACACTAAGACTGCTGATACTACGATGACTGCAACAATGAGGACAAGATTACTACCGATGTAGTAGTTGTTAGGGAGATGTGAATCACGTACCACCTCACGCTCACTAAGACGGCCATAATAAAAACACCACAATAGCGACTGTTGGCAAGGATGTGGAAAAACTGGAACATCTGTATGATCCCCATTGCTAGTGGGAATGTAAAATGGCGCAGCAACTTTGGAGAACAGTTGGGCAATTCCTCCGAAAGCTAAACTTGAAACTGGCATATGCCCCAGCAATTATACCCTCGGGAGATGAAAACGTAAGCCCACGCAAAGACTTGAACACAAATGTTCAGAACAACACTGTTTATAACATACAAAAAGTGGAAACGATGCAAATGTCCACCGGCTAATGAATCCATACAATGGAATTTTATTCGGCCATAAAAAGGCGTGAAGTACTGAAACATAGTACAACATGGATGAACCCTGAAAACGTGCTAAGTGAAAGAAGCCAGACACCGAAGACCAAATATCGCGTGATCTCACTCATATGAAAGGTCCCAAATAGGCAAATCCATACAGACATAAAGTAGATCAGGAGATTGGCTGCAAGAGGGAAGAGAGCGAAATCAAAAGTATGCTAGTCTTCCTTCTGTAGAATCATGATTCCCTGTCTATTGTTCACCGGTTGCTTCTTCAGAATCACGTAATGCAAAAGTGTAGAGTTGCAAGTGGCCTCATCCCTTAACCCAGTATAATGAAGCCCTTGCTAATCCCTGCCTCACCAGCCACGAAGAGTGTTCAGCTGTACTTACTGGGCTTGTATGATGAAGACTATTTTTATGATTTTCATCAACAATTATTATACTATTGATTGGTCTTTTAGAAGCTGCCTAAGCCACCTCTGTGCCCTGGGATTCTAATACGCTGCACTTAAGGTTGTGTCTCCTTAGGCAAGAATCACTAAGATTCTAAGCCTCTGATTTTACTGATACAGAATTGAGAACCAGAAAGGTTGAAGGGCCTGTCCAGGACCTCAGAGCTAGTGAGTAGCAGGGGCACGCTTTGAACTCACAAGGGAAAAGTATACTCACTGGGAACAGGGTGCACAATTCTTCAGTTACAGGCTTTAATGTAATGCACTCAAATGGTAACTCTGAGCGTGATGAGCAAATTACTCTTCTGATGCTGTACCAGATGTGATAAAAGCCATGGAAAAAAGTCATACTGGGAGAAACAAAAGGATACGGGTCTCTTCCTCTAACAGGGAATTTATTTTATTTATTTACTTTTAAGATTTTTATTTATTTATTTGACCAGAGAGAGATCACCAGTAGGCACAGAGGCAGGCAGAAAGAGAGGAGGAAGCAGGCTCCCCGCCGAGCAGAGAGCCCGATGCGGGCCTCGATCCCAGGACCCTGAGATCATGACCCGAGCCAAAAGCAGAGGCTTTAACCCATGGAGCCTCCCAGGCGCCCCAGAAACAGCTTTTTATTTTTTATATTTTTTTAAAGGATTTTATTTATTTGACAGAGAGAAACACAGCCAGAGAGGGAACACAAGCAGGGGGAGTGAGAGAGGGAGAAGCAGGCTTCCCGCCGAGCAGGGAGCCTGATGTGGGACTTGATCCCGGGTCTCCAGGATCAGGACCTGAGCTGAAGGTAGTCGCTCAACCAACTGAGCCACCCAGGCGCCCTAGAAACAGCTTTTTAAACTCTAGGCTATAACCCATTCGTGGCTCATGAAAGAAAGCCTAAAATAGAAAACAGAGTGGATCACATATAACAAAGACCCACATTCTGCTGAGTCCTGTCTTACAGTGTGCACGTGTGTGTGTGTGTGTGTGTGTGTGTGTGTGTGTGTGAGAGACAGAAAGAGACGGAGACAGAGAATGCGTTACAATGTAAAACACATGACTTGTGTAGATCTTGGTTAAAAAGTTTGAAATCAAATACACCGGATTGAGGGTTTTTCCCCTCAGATAAGATCTACATGTTTAGAGGACAAACATATACAGAAACACATACCTACACAATAGATTATAATCTGAATGTGTGTGTATATATACAGATATAGATATGCTTATATAGATCTATTAAACACATATGTGATTCAGAAGATTCCTGAGGAGAAAATGAAAAACAAAACCACTCTTGGTGAAGAAACACGCATTTTAAGGAAACCACATGGAGAATGAGCAAATACTACAAAATTACCTCGACAAGATGTCTCTGAGCTTTCCATTGAATCTAGCTTTAAAGCATCAAACACCTCAAAGTCAGATTTCTTGACATGGATCAAATTGTTAATCGTCCCAAGCTGGCTGGTAACCACAGGCTGAAACAATGAAAGGAAAATATTCACATTCTCTGTTTTAAATTCATCTCTTCCATCTAACTCTCCTATTTTAAAAAATGATCAGACTCGGCACCTCCGTCTTTCATCAACAGAGAAATCCTCCAGTATAGGAGCCCATCAATCCTGAGAGCAAGGACTTTTGACACCAAGGGGAATAATAGCCAAAGGACAAAGGTAAGTTAATGGTTACCACTGGAGATCAAGGCCTTACCTCTGACGGATCATGAACCCACTGTCCGTCCACAAAGAACTTGTACTGGTGCTCTCCCTCAGGGAGGTCTAAGATGGCAACAAAGTCATTATGGCTACAGAAGAAAACAGAAGGTTAAACAGGCCAAGTTCATGTCAGAAGACAGAATGTAAATGTAACAACCACGAGACATTCACAGGGTCATACTAGTGATCTCCCACATCCCTAAGCGATTGTCCTCCCTGGAATGAAAACTTTATAGACCTATTCTCCTTTTCTGTATCACCTTGGGCACATAGTTGCCAGCCCCTCCCAATAACTTTAGTTCTTATATCTGGAAAAGTGTAACAGATGTTAACCTCCCAAAATGGTTCCCCTTAGTACAACTAATTTGCTTCAGCAGGAACCGAACCTTCACAAGTATAAAGAAAATAGCAGGTAGCTTCAGAATACAGAAGTGCCTCAAGGTATTCTTTCCCTATTTTGGTGAGCATTTTCTGAAAAATAACCTACCTATAAAGGCCATTCTGACTACCAAATAGTTCATCATTGCTCTGCAAGCAACAACTCACATGACTACCTAGAACACCAGTTGTGTTTTCAGTGCGGAAGTCAGAACAAGTTGACTCGGCCAGTTACAGTTACAGATGACTTCCCACGGGCATAGACAGGACTTGTGTTAACACGGTCCTAAAGAATGTACCCACAGTTATAGAAGTTCCTCCGAGGCAACGATATTCTAACTGGTTAAACATTTCTGACTCACTCTGAGATTTAAAAAAAAAAAAAAAAGCCACAGATGTAGTCACTGGCCACAAGAAATGTTCTAGAAAGAGTCCCTAGCAGGTGGAGAGGAGCAGTCGAGCCAGGCCTCTCTCCTGAGAAGGGAAATCAGGTCTGTCCTCCTGGACCCTGTAGACTCAACCAAGACCCTTGTCTTCACCTCTTAATCAGTGGAATCTTGGTGCTCCAATTGTTGAAGGACCCAGAGATGAAGACCTCCTTGCCTCCTTCAGACCAGCGGATAACAGTGGGCCGGGCCTGCTGGGTGGGCTTTACGGAGTCCTCCAAATCCTGCTGCCATGATACAAACTCTTTGTCCCCAGGGAGCTGTAAGAAGGATTAGGTCATCCCTAAATTGTGACCCAGGAATTCTTAAAAGGTCACTCTCCTCCCTAGGGCAGAGAGGGGTGCTAGGTTTCTGGGAAGGGTGAGTGAGCCTTCAAGTCAGCAACTGAATCAGATCTTGAATGAACTATAAAAAAATAACCCGTCTAGAACCAAAATGGTCAAAAGGCTTACGGTCAACGGTTGCCCAAAGCAGAGACTGACTTCAGGGTCTGCGTACACCACTCACCCTTTCAGAGCCTTAGGGTCTCCCTTTCAAAAAAAAGACGTGGGGGGAAGCTTACTGCTCCCTCTTACCAGATTAACCCGCAGGCAAGCATTTGTGATATGCTTTTGAGTCTCTCTTAAGAGAGAAGATATGGGGGCGCCTGGGTGGCTCAGTTGGTTGAGCAACTGCCTTCAGCTCAGGTCATGATCCTGGAGACCTGGGATCGAGTCCCACATCGGGCTCCCTGCTCAGCGGGAAGCCTGCTTCTCTCTCTCTCACTCCCTCTGCTTGTGTTCCCTCTCTAGCTGTGTCTCTTTCTGTCAAATAAATAAAATTCTTAAAAAAAAAAAAAAAAAGAGAAGATATGGGGGAAAAAAAAGTATGCTTCCATAAAAAGTAATAAAGTTAGCCATGTATTTTTCACATGTAAATATGAACAGCTCTAGAATTATCAGTTGTAATGCAAGTTAGAGACAGTGAGATTCATGAATAATTCATAAACCTCATTTTGGCTAATAGGTTACAAAGAGGACATTAAAACTACAGAATAAGGAGGGAGCGGGGTGGAGGGATGGGACAGCCTGGTGGTGGGTACTGGGGACACCTAAAGTGTGGAGCACTGGGTGTGGGGAATGGGGAATGAATCTTGGAACACTGGAAAAAAAAATTTTTAATAACACCAACAACAAAAAAAACAAACTACAGAATAATCGTACCACTGGTTTCTTAATTTTTGAGAAGTGGTCATGAAATGTTACTTGCTCACTTCTGCCAGGCATATACTAACTATTTCAGGAGGGGGATGAAAACTCTGCAGCCCCAAGGAGCATCAGATCAAAAACACAGCTTCCTTTTATAAAAGCAGTTCCAGTGTCAAATGAGGTCGGTAGGATTCTTTTCTTATTTTTAAAGATTTTATTTATTTATTTGACAGAGAGAGAGATCACAAGGAGGCAGAGAGGCAGGCAGAGAGAGAGGAGGAAGCAGGCTCCCCGCTGAGCAGAGAGCCCAATGCAGGCCTCGATCCCAGGACCCTGAGATCATGACCTGAGCCGAAGGCAGAGGCTTTAACCCACTGAGCCACCCAGGTGCCCAGGTCTGTAGGATTCTTAAAAAAAAAAGGACCTCTACTTAGTTTCTTTTCATTACCATCTTTTAGAACAAGAGTTGTCAGACTATGGCCAGGGAGCCAGATGTTTTATAAACTTTTATTGGAAAACAGCCACACTCTTTCACTCTTTCATTTACATATTATCTACAGCTGCTTTCATGCGAAGCAAAACCGAATAGTTGTGACAGGAACTGCATGGTCCACAAGGTCTAAAATATTCACTGTGTGGTCCCTTACAGAAAAAGTTTGCTGATCCCCACTTCAGATTGGTTGAAGTGACTTTGGTAAACAGGGCTGTACTGTATCAAGTAAAAACATCACCAAAGAAAATAATGTGGGTTAAAAAAAGGATTCACTTACTCATTTGGGCTTTACTTTAAAAATGGCTAAGTCTACCTTCCATAAGGTCTATCAATATTCCTCAAAACTACACTATGTGACACCAGGAACAGCATGAACTCAACAGAGAAACAAAATTGAAGGGACTTTCACATTACATAAGGAAGAGTCATAAGTGAAAACCTTTATCTCCATATTCTTTTTTTTTTTTTTTTAAGATTTTATTTATTTATTTGACAGAGAGAAACACAGCCAGAGAGGGAACACAAGCAGGGGGAGTGAGAGAGGGAGAAGCAGGCTTCAAGCAGGGGGAGTGAGAGAGGGAGAAGCAGGCTTCCCGCCGAGCAGGGAGCATGATGTGGGGCTCCATCCCGGGTCTCCAGGATCATGACCTGAGCCGAAGGCAGTTGCCTAACCAACTGAGCCACCCAGGGGCCACCCTATCTCCATATTCTTAAGGCAAGGCACTCTTGCTTGACTGGCTGCATTAGAATTACAGAAATTTTTGCGTATGCCTAAGAATAACTCTCAGATTCTGATTTAGATATAACGCCTAGGAATCTGTTTTCAAAAAGCTTCACAGAGAATAATAATACTGTAATTGTTAAAATAAAGAAAAAACCTCATCATTTACAGATACATCCTAAAATATTTACAGATAAAATAATATTTGATAGGATATCTGGAATTTGTTTCAAAATAATTGGGGGGAGAGAGGAATGGGGTGTATAAATCATATAAATTTGTGCACAATCTGATCACTGTTTAAACTGGGTGATGGGTATATAGGAGTTAATTACACTGTTCTACTTTGAAACATGGAAAATCGTTCCAAATTTCCATGTAGTGTCTGAACAAATCTCAAATGATTCTAATGTGCAAACAGGATTAAGAACCACTGAACTAGCCCACTGAAGAAGACTGGCATTAGAAGCAATGCAGGCCCCACTGCCACTGTTTCTATGAGTCACTTCCATGATTTAGTATTTTCAGTTTAGAATGTGAAAGCTACAAACTATTAATACGCCTAGCTTTGGAAGAAAGCCCTTCCACGTATGACATGACATTTCCGTGGCAGGCCTGAGTGCAGCTGACTAACAGAAAGCCCATTCACTCCAAGTTAAATGGTCAGCAAAATCACCAGGAAAAGAGGCAAAACAATGAGAACTACAGTTTGAAAATGTTTAAGTAAAACAATGAAGGAAGATGTAAAGAGACTAGATTGAGAACTATAACATTTTAGATGTAGACTAGACCTTAGGAATTATCGGAAACGATTTTCTTACTCACAAATGTCAACCCTGAGGTTAGGGAAAGAATGAACCAAAATAGACTCCATTTCAGATGGACCAACCTGGCGCGCCTGTCACTGCCGTCACTGTTGGACAATACGCTGTACTTAAATCCTGAGTCATCGATGTAGGAAAAGGGTAAAATTATGAGGTGCATCACCTTCAGAAAGCTTCGAAGAAGCAAATTCAAATGACTGGATAGATGGCCCAAATGTTGAGGAAGAAGTTCTGAAGTGGGAGAAGAAAGGAATGGAGAAGAAACCCCAAGAAGTGGTTCTTTTTATCACCTTCACTTCTTTTTCTGTAGTTATGGTCTCAATTGGGACTCAAGAAAATAAGCAGAATCCAAGTTTTATGTGCTACCTATGGGGCACAGCATTTTTCACTCTCTAAAACCCCAATCCCGTGAAAGGTCTGAAGTGACAGGAAACATCAAATACACCTGAAGTACTCAATCCCTCCATTTTTGTACTTTATCCCACTGGTACTGCCTGGAGGGATTATTATTGTATTTTATGATGCCGGCTCTAAATGACTAGAAACATTCCGATGGTAACCACATTGCAGTTCCCTCCATCCAACTCTTTATGGGTGAACAGAAGCTGCCACTTTTCCCAAAGTCCTTGGATTTGAGAGCAAGGTCTTCCGGGCAGCTGTGGGTTGCCTTTTTTCAGCGATGGTAACATCATGAACTACTACTGGGAAGTGAAGAAATCCTGGAATCATTTGGTCTCCCACTCGAGGATGTAGCTGGGCGTCAAAGAAGCACCTCAACCACCACGATATAAAGTATGAGATGAAAACTGGGCAGTCAACCAAAGGGAGGTCCTTCACTGACCCCCAAGACTAGGAGAAAGGATCAAATAAGCAAGGGGTTCCTGCTCACAATCGTGCCAAAGGGGGAGAAGATCAGAAGCGCGGAATTCTTAGAGGGGCAAAAATGATACTGATACATAGAAACTGTCAGGAAAAAGAAATTCATTCACCCACCTCAGGGCAAATTTGAGAAACTGCCGCTTTGATCAACAACTCAGGCAACCTACCGTCTTAAATTTTCTACCAAGGTTTACAACCTATAGATAGACTCAGCAGTACTCTAAAAGCGGGCACTTGCCCGTTAGGAAAACCAGGGATAGGGTGGGGGTGGGGGTCCACAGTCCCTAGAGTAAAAATATGGCCAACAGATTCATGCAGGAACAAAAACTCCGCCTCTATCCTATTTTGAGGCAGCACCGCAGGAGGAATTACCGCCAACATGTCCCCCCCAAATCCCTTTAATTCAGAAAACCGTAACCTAGGTCAGTGTGACAAGAACCAGGAAGGGAGGAGCTCCGCCCCGCAGCCTGCTGCAGCTGCGCCCACCGCGGGGCTTAGGGGACGCTCACCTTGGAGTCGGGCAGGCTGAAGACACTGGGGTCGTCGGTACTCCCCACCATGATCTTATGCTCCTTGCCCGGCGCATGGCCGCCGGCGCCCTCGGCGCGGGAAGCCTTGGAGCCGTGGCGCTCGCCAGCCACCCGGTCGCTGGTGGTGTTTCCCATGGCTGCAGCTCGAATCGGGGGCCACCTGCCGCGGGGAACAACACGGGACTAGGAACACCCCGGCTGCCGCGTCAGGGGCGCCCCCGGCTCCGCCCCTGCGCCTGGGGACCCAGGCAAGGGAATCCCCGCCCCAGGGAAGCCGTGCCCGCCCGGGGTCCCCTCCTTCCCCGTCTCCGGGAGTGCCCGAAACCTCCCCAAACCCTCCCGATGCCTGCTGCCCAGGAAACCCACTTTCGGGAACACCCTGCATCCCCGCGCTCAGCGCCCGGGGGCGTCCCCCACCCCAATCACCTCCGGCGATGCTCTCCCTCCTCCCCTAGCCACTAGTGCGATGGCTGTTCTCTGGATACGGCCACCAATAAAGTTATTGAAATTGAAGCCGCGCCCCGGGCTAGCGATCCGGGTTTCCTCCTAAAATGGCTACAAGACCGGGGGCATGAGTACCACCCCGCGCGCGTTCCCTACGGCCGCGCGGCGCCGGCTCCCGGAGCTCGCCGGCCCTTCTAGCCGCCATCGCCTCGATGGTGGGCAGGCGGCTGCGCCAGGCGGGGGCGCCCGCTCCGCATTAGCCTCGGGGACAGGCGCGTCCCACGGCGCGGCACCGGGCCGCGTCGGAGCGCTCAGCCCCAGGGCCTGCCTTCCGGAGGAGACGGTCTCCAGATGACAATTAGGGCCACCTCCCTGGGCTCGGGTGCTCCGTACCCGGGAAGCGGCGCTTTCTTCCCGGCCGCCTCACCTGGCTTCAGGTCAGCAGAAGCGTTTTCTCCGCAGCGTGTTTATGGGAGGCAGCCCGGAGGGGTGGGGTTCGTAGGGAGGATTAAAAACCCGACTTCCTACTGGAGTCAGAAGGAAGTAGTGCCAGTTGTTTGAGGTTCAGGTTAGCTGCTGTGGGGAGCAGTCAGCCCCAACTGGGGCCCCAGGGGAAGAGCGGGGTCATAGGAGATAAACCTTGACAAATTAGTGAAATGTTCGTCTCAAGACCGAGAGAAGCTATTCTAAGGTAAGAAACAGCATATGCAATGAGGCACACGAAATACAATTTGAGAAAGAGAGCAAAAACATCAGAAGGATCACTGAAAGCAGAAAAGGACAAAGATTGTCCTCGGGCTGGGACAGATCTAGGTTTTTACTGACAATTGATGGAATTCATATGATATTTACGAATTCCTACCTTGTATTATAATCACGTGCATGTCTAAGTCCCTACTAGAAACCCTTATCAGTATGTGTGACACAGCATTGGCCTTACCTGGGAGCTTTATAGAAGTGTAGAATCTAAGGCTCTATCTTGCAGAAATCATGATCTGCATTTTAACAAGATCCTCAGGGGGAATGTGTGTACATTTTTAGGTGTAAGAAGCACTGCTCTGACAGCTGGCAGAGAGCAAATCTAGATTTGATTACTCTTCATATTCTGCATGCGTCTTGTACCGAGTAACCTTTTAATAAACATTTGCCCAGTGAAGGGTACATGAATACTGTTTACTGCATTTGTAACAAGATAGTACCACTTAACTAGCCAGTGATGGGGAACCCCAAGTTGTATAAGGCCACCCTTTCTGAATAAACAACTCTATTTGTTGAAAAGTTTACTTTTTTTTTTTAAAGATTGTATTTATTTATTTGACGGAGAGAGGGATCACAAGTAGGCAGAGAGGCAGGCAGAGAGAGGAGGAAGCAGGCTCCGTGCTGAGCAGAGAGCCCAATGTGGGACCCCATCCCAGGACCCTGAGATCATGACCTGAGCCAAAGGCAGAGACTTAACCATCTGAGCCACCCAGGTGCCCCGAAAAGTTTATTTGTTATTAAAAACCCATCCACTTGAGTTCCACACATCTACTTCTCTGCATTTTGTCTTTCCTCTGCCCTTAGTAAATTCACTTATTCTCTGGCTCTTAACCATAGACAGTGTGCAGGAAAAAGATACATTTTTACTGTGACGTTTTGCTGGTCCCTCCAAAGTCTCCACTGCCTGGTTACCTCCAGGACTTTGGTCCCTACCATTCCCTTCCCCACCAGTTGTTTTCATTCCTTCCATGGGACCCTTGAAGGAGTAATACGTTAAATCTTAACTTTTGTGCCAGCCAGCTTTCTAACCGCAGGATGGTTTCTCTATGCCAAATAATATGTCCCTGGTGTATACCTTACGATAGATCAGTGTGGGAGAGGCAAACCAGGTATTATATTGGCCAATGGAAAACTTCTTAAGACAAGAAATAAACTTTGTGTAAAACTAAATAGAAGTGCTTTGGGAGTTATCTCCTTTGGGGGATTACCCATGACACTGTTTTGCTCTAAGAGCATTTATTTATAAGTCAGTCAATAGTTAATAAAGTCAACCTTGCATATTGCATATTCAGACACAGGAGAAAAGTAATTAACACCGTGGGATGGGTTAATTGCTTCTTTCTAATCCCAAGTTTATTTGCTGCCACCCCAATGTTCTCTCTTTCCTTATCAAGAGAAAGAAAAGGAGGTAATAGGGAAACGTAATTGGTGGGGATTCTTTTGATGTGACTGCGTCTCACATGTCCTTGCCGCTGGTCTCCTCAGTCCTTCTGCCTGAACATGGGAAGTCTCATAGCACAGTAAGCTTGTGTGTACACTGCTAAAGGTGTCCTTCTTCTGAGGTGAAAATGTAGGGATGGGAGAAGAGTCTATTGATTTTACATAAGATGTATGATTTCCAAGTATCTGCTCACATTCAGTAGGTTGCCTTTTTGTTTTGTTTATAGATTCCTTCAATGTGCAAAAAAGCTTTTTAGTTTGATGTAATCTCATTTGTTTATTTTTAGCTTTTGTTGCCCTTACCTGAGAAAGCTGGTGCAAAAAATATTGTTAAAGCTGATGTCAGAGCTTACTGCCAATGTTTTCTTTTATTTCTTTGGTTTTTGGGTCTTACATGCAAGTCCTTTTTTTTTTTTTAAGATTTTATTTATTTGAGAGAGAGAGAGAGAGAGGGACAGTGTGAGAGGGGGGAGCGTCAGAGGGAGAAGCAGGCTCCCCACCGAGCAGGGAGGCCAGTGCAGGACTCCATCCCAGGATTCTAGGATCATGACCTGAGCCGAAGGCAGTCGCTTAACCAGCTGAGCCACCCAGGTGCCCACATGCAAGTCATTAATACATTTTGAATTTGTTTTTGTACAATGGTGTAAGAAAGTGATTCAGTTACATTCTTTTGCATGTAGCTTTTCAGTTTTCACAACACCATTTATTGAAAAGACTGTCTTTTCCCCATTGTGTATTCTTTTCTCCTTTGTCCTAGATTATTTGATGATACATGTATGGGTTTATTTCTGGGCTCTCTCTTCTATTCCATTGATCTATGTGTCTGTTTTCATGCAGGTACCATATGGTTTTGATTACTATAGCTTTGTAGTATAGTTTGAAATCAGGGAACATGAGACTTCCAGCTTTGTTCTTCTTTCTCAAGATTACTTTGGCTCTTCAGGGTCTTTTTTGATTCTGTACAAAGTTTAGGGTTGTTTGTTCTATTTCTGTAAAATTGCCTTTAGGATTTTAATAGAGGTTGCATTGAATCTGTTGACTGCTTTTGGTAGTCTGAACATTTTTAACAATATTAATTCTTCCACTCCCTGCGCATGGAATGCCTTTCCATTTATTTGTGTCATCTTCAGTTTCCTTAATCACTGTCTTTTTTCCCCCTTCATCACTGTCTTACAACTTTCAGTGTATAGTTCTTTTACCTCCTTGGTTACATTTATTCCTGGGTGTTTTTTTCTTTCTAATGCACTTATAAATAGGATTTTTTTAAACTTCTCTTCTATGTTGTCAGTGTATGCTATTGATTTCTTCAATATGCAGATCTATTGCATTTCTATACAATAATAATGAAGCAGCAGAAAAATAAATCAAGGAATTGATCCCATTTGCAATTGCACCAAAAGGAATGATAGCTAGGAATAAACCTAACTAAAGAGATAAAAGATCTGCAGTCTAAAAAGTACAGAACACTTATGAAAGAAATAGAAGAGGACACAAAGAAATGGAAAGTATTCCATGCTCATGGATCGGAAAAAGAATCATTGTTAAAATGTCTGTACTACTCTAAGCAACCTACGCACTTGGTACAATCTCTTTCAAAATACCAACAGCATATTTCACAGAGCTGGAACAAAGAATCCTAAAATTTGTATGGAACCACAAGAGACCAAATAGCCAAAGCAGTTCTGAAAAAGAAAAAAAACAAAACTGGAGGCATCACAATTGTGGATCCAAGCTCTGTTTCAAGCTGTGGTCATCTAGCTGGCACAAAAACACACACATATGTGAAAGTAGCAGAATAAAGACCCAGAAATGGACCCTCAACTACATGGTCAACTAATCTTCAACAAAAGAGGAAAGAATATTCAGTGGAAAAAAGACAGTCTCTTTCAACAAATGGTGTGGGGAAAACTGAATAGCAACATGAAGAAGAATGAAACTGGACCACCTTCTTATACCATACACAAAAGAAATTCAAAATGGACAAAAGACCTACAGGTGAGACAGGAAAATGTCCTCGAGGAAAAGACAGGCAACAACCTTTTTGACCTTGGCCATTGCAGTTTCTTACTAGATATTTTGCCAGAGATAAGGGAAACAAAAGAAAAAATGAACTACTGGGACCTCATTGAGATAAAAAGCTTCTGCACAGCGAAGGAAACAATAAAACTAAAAGGCAGCCTATGGAATAGGAGAAGATATTTGTAAAAGGCATTTCTTTTCTTTTTTTTTTAATATTTTATTTATTTGACAGAGAGAAACACAGCCAGAGAGGGAACACAAGCAGGAAGAGTGAGAGAGGGAGAAGCAGGCCTCCCACTGAGCAGGGAGCCCGATTCGGGGCTGATCCCAGGACTCCAGGACCATGACCTGAGCTGAAGGCAGACACTCAATGACTGAGCCACCCAGGTGCCCCACAAAGGGCATTTCTAATAAAGGATTAGTATCTAAAATCTATAAAGAAGTTAACAAACCAACACCCAAAAAGAAATAATCCAGGTAAAAAATGGGTAGAAGACATGAATAGAACTTTTCCAAAGAAGACATTGAGATGGCCAACAGACACATGAAAAGATGCTCCACATCACTCATCATCAGGGAAATACAAATCAAAACCACAGTGATATACCACCTTACACCTGTCAGAATGGCTAAAATCAACAACACAAGAAACACAGGAATTAGTGAGGAAAGGGAGAAAGGAGAACCCTCTTGCACTGGGAAGGTGGGAATGCAAATGGGTTCAGCCACTCTGGAGAACAGTATGGAGGTTCCTCAAAAAGTTAAAAATGGAACTACTCTATGATCCAGCAATTGCACTACTGAGTATTTAACCAAAGGATATGAAAATACAGACTTGAATGGATACCTAATCTTTATAGCAACATTATCAACAATGCCAAACTATGTAGAGAGCCCAAATGTCCATCAGCTGATGAATGGATAAAGAAAATGTTGTGTGTATAGACACACATACACACGCGCGTGCACACACACACACACACACACACACACAGGAATATTACTCAGCCATCAAGAAAAAAGAAACCTTGCCATTTGTAAGACATGGATGGAGCTAGATTGTATTATGCTAAATGAAATAAGTCAGTCAGAGAAAGACAGATGCCATAGGATATTACTCATGTGAAATTTAAGAAATAAGACAGATGAATATACAGGAAGAGGGGAAAAGGAGAGAGGGAAACAAACTATAAGAGGCTCCTAACAATAGAGAACAAGCTGAAGGTTGATGTGGGAGGTGGTTCGGGGTAGGCTAGATGGGTGATGGGTATTTGTTATGATGAGCACCAGGTGTTGTATGTAAGCGATGAATCACTGAATTCTACTCCAGAAACCAATATTGCACTGTATACCACCTAAAATTTAGGTTAAAAAAAGAAATGCAACCGATTTCTGTCAAATAAATAAATAAATAAATTCTTTTAAAAAAAAGGTTTTAAAAATTACTAAAGCTATCAAAATAAAATACATGAGCAAGTCCCAGTGCCATGATTTATAGTCAGAAGACTCTTCAAATGAGAGAAAAAAGAATGCTCTAAAATAAGCTTTAAAATAAGTTTATTTAAAATTCTCAGGGAAGGGGGTGCCTGGGTGGCTCAGTCGTTAAGCGTCTGCCTTCCGCTCAGGTCATGATCCCAGAGTCCCGGGATCAAGCCCCGCATCTGGCTCCCTGCTCAGTGGGAAGCCTGCTTCTCCCTCTCTGACTCCCCTTGCTTGTCTTCTCTCTCTAGCTGTGTTTCTCTGTGTCAAACAAATAATTTTTTTAAAGGTTTTATTTATTTATTTGACAGAGAGAAACACAGCCAGAGAGGGAACACAAGCAGGAGGAATGAGAGAGGGAGAAGCAGGCTTCGCGCCGAGCAAGGAGCCTGATGCAGGACTCGATCCTGGGAGTCCGGGATCATGACCTGAGCCGAAGGCAGTTGCTTAACCAACTGAGCCACCCAGGTGCCCCCAAACAAATAATTTTTTTGAAAAAATCTAAAAAAAAAAAAAATTCTCAGAGAGGGGAAGATGCTAGTTTGAACGCATCCCAGTTCCACACCACGTCTCACTGCAATCCAGTTTTCATAAGTCAATAGCTATTGGTTGTTGCAGTTAGTAAGAGTACATAAAGACCTCAGGATTAGTGTGAGGCCTGATAGAGCAGGTACAGTGTCTTCCTTACCTTCTAACTAAATCAAAGGTTCTCAAGCTTTGCTTTGCATCAGAGTTACTGGGAGGGCTTATTAAGACACCCTTGACTAGGCCAGGTGCCCAAAGCTTGTCATTCAATAGGCCTGGGGAGGGATCTGAGAATATCTATCGAATTCCAGAGGAGGATGGTGTTTCTGGGCACTTGCAATGCTGGGCAAGAATCTAGAGACCAGTATAGGACCCTGATAAAAGTCAGTGTGCACAAGGGGGCTGAATCTTAGAGCCATTATAATACTTCTCATATCCCAAAATAAAGAATCAGAACCAGCCAGGATATGGAAGAACAAGTCTCCTATATAGAATTCCAGACAAATTCTGTAGCTATTACCCCCTCAAGGGGATGAAGCATAATTTCACCCCCTGAGATGACTCATCTTTATTCATTTTATTTTTTATAGTACTCTTTTTTAGTACAGTTGACACACAGTGTTGCAGTAGTTTCAGATGTACAACATAGGGCTTCAACAACTCTGTATGTTGTGCTATACTCACCATAAGTGTAGCCGCCCTGCGTCACCATTCAACACTATTACAGTACCATTGACTGTATTCCCTATGCGTACCTTTTATTCTCATGACTTATTCATTCCAGGTATGTATACTACTTATCATCAGACAGGCCAGCTTCCAAGTTTGACCTATGGCTGGTGTCAGAGGATTTGAGTTTGGAGGGGGTTATTACCATCCTAACTCATAGAGTGGCTTACTATACCTAAGCTTCCTCCCAGAAGGAGAGCTGCTGACCCAAATCCTAACATACATTTCAACTGGTGAAAGTATCACCTACATACTTGTTAAAATAAACTACAGGAATAGTCATATTTACAAAGAGAGTAGGCAGAGAGCTAGATGCTAAAACCTTCACTGAATGAAAGGGAATAAACTTGGGAGATCTATAAATTATTTCAAACAGTAGAAGGAAGAAGGTGGGGAATTTGAGAAAGAAGAGAGAAATGGAAATGAGGCTCAAGGAAGACGTTTACCCCACCTTCTTTCCTGTGTTAAGATGCTGACTTTTTACATTTATTTATTTAGATTTTACATTTTAATTTTAAAAATTAAAACAAATTTTCTTTAGAGAGAGGGGGCAGAAGGAGGGGAAGGAGAAAATCTTAAGCAGGCCCCGTGCCCAGCACTGTGTGCCTGACTCGGGGCTCCATCTCTCAACCCTAAGGTCATGACCTGAGCTGAAATCAAGAGTTGGATGCTCAACTGACTGAGCTACACAGGTGCCCCAATACTTTTTAGATCCTATGTTTGATTGAGGAAGTAAGTTGTAGACAGGACATATCACTTGAGTTTCGAAACAAACATACCCTTAGAGATGACATACTGACTCACATCAAACTGTCTACTCCAGAATATTGGCTAGGAGAACATGCTTTCCCAATAGACATTTCAAAATGTTAAGCATCCTTAAGCTCCTTGATAACTTTTTTTATAAAAGTATTAGTCATTTTATTTTATTTTTTGTATATATATATTGGGGTATATTCATGATTTGACTTAATCCTTTAAAAATTCATATATTAAAGAATACTCATCAAATTTATTCACTCAATTAACTTAATTTACTGAACTCTTACTGTGTTTTAGGCAGCACTGGGACTATGTAGAGTAATTACAAAATGTCTTCCTCCAATGAATTTACTAGTTTAAGAAAGAAATAGGTAAAAGAACCAACTGATACTAAATAGTGCAACAAAAATATTCACCGAATAAAATTGAGCAAAATACCAGGTACAATAAGTGCACAGAAGGGGCGCCTGGGTGGCTCAGTTGGTTAAATGACTGCCTTCGGCTCAGGTCATGATCCCAGAGACCCGGGATCGAGCCCCACATGGGTTCCCTGCTCGGCGGGAAGCCTGCTTCTCCCTCTCTCACTTCCCTTGCTTGTGTTCCCTCTCTGGCTGCGTTTCTCTCTGTCAAATAAATAAAATCTTTAAAAAGAAAAAAATAAGTGCACAGAAGAAGGTCACCTATTTCATATTGGAGAAGAGATTTCTGGAAGATAACAGATGAAATGAATCTTGAGGGTAAAATAGGTACTAGCCACCTGGGCAAGTGGAGAATTTACCAAGAGGAGGGTACAACAAAAGAATATTTACAGAAGCATGGAAAAATACAGCACTTTGGAAAATTCCAAGTAAACAGTCTGGAGGATGTTTATATACTATTATATATTATATTGCCATTGACAAAAGTAACAGGGCACAGACCCAGTATTAAGTAAAATTATCTCATTTATGAATGTACTTGCCATTAATATACTACAAATTTTGCTAGTGGAGACAATTGGCTCAATATGATTAGTTATAGGAAAGAATTTAATCTAAATGATCTTAAGAAGATGTCTCTTTTGACCTTATTTCACCATTTTCTCCTCTCCACAATTATAGTTTATATTTATTCAGCAGAGAAAACAAAATTGCTATAGTAAGTTATATTATGCTTTATTAGAACAACTTAATTTGTAATCAAGGGAAAATACAGTAATTTTATTTTTATATTATTTATTTTTATTTTTTATTTAAATTCAAATTAGTTAACATGTAGTGTATTATTAGTGTCAGGATTAGAAGCTAGTGATTCATCAGTTGTATATAACACCCAGTGCTCATCACAGGTGCCCTCCTTAAGGCCCATTACCCATTTAGCCCATGCCCCTACTTCTCCTCCAACAACCCTCAGTTTGTTCTCTATAGTTAATAGTCACTTATGGTTTGCCTTCCTCTCTGTTTTTATCTTATTTTTCTTTTCCTTCCCCTATAGTCATCTGTTTGATTTCTTATAAATCATATTTGTCTTTCTCTGACTTATTTCACTTAGCATAATTCACTGTAGTTCTATCTGCATCATTGCAAATGGCAGATTTCATTATTTTTATATATATACACCAAATATTCTTTATTAATTCCTCAGGCTATGGACATTTGGGCTTTTTCCATAGTTTGGCCATTGTTGGTAGTGCTGATATAAACATTGGGGTACATATGCCCCTTCAAATCAACATTTGTGTATCCTTTGGATAAATACCCAGTAGTGTGGAATGCCTGGGTGGCTCAATTGGTTAAGTATCTGACTCTTGATTTTGGCTTGGGTCATGATCTCAGTGTTGTGAGATTGAGCCCCACATCAGGCTCTGCCCTGGGCACTGAGCTTGATTAAGACTCTCTCTCCTTTTCCCTCTGCCCCTCCCCTCCCTCTCTACAAACAAACAAACAAACAAAAAAAACAAAATAAAACAAAAACCCAGTAGTGTAATTGGTGGGTCATAGGGTAGTTCTATTTTTAAGTTTGTGAGGAACCTCCATGCAGTTCTCCAGAGTGGCTGCACCAGTTTGCATTCCCATCAACAAAGTAGGAGGTTCCCCTTTCTCCACACCCTCACTAACACCTGTTGTTTCTTGTGCTAATTTTAGCTATTCTGACAGGTGTGAGGTGGTATCTCACTGTGGTTTGTATTTCCCCCAGGATGATTGATGTTGAGCATCTTTTCATGTGTCTTGTCTATTTGTATGTCTTTGCAGAAATGTCTGTTCATGTCTTCTGCCCATTCCTTAACTAGATTATTTATTTTTGGGGGTGTTGATTTTAGTGAGTTCTTTCAAGATTCTAGATATTAGCCCTTTTTTGGATATGTCATTTGCACATATCTCCTCCCATTCCTTTCATTGCCTATGGTTTTGTTGATTGTTTCCTTCACTATGCAGATTTTTTTTTAAGAGAGGGAGAGAGAGACAGAGAGCAGGGTAGGGAGAGGGGCAAAGGGAGAGCGCGAGAGAGAGACTCTTAAGTTGGCTCCACACTGAGCATGGAGCCTGACACAAGGCTTGACCTCACAACCCTGAGATCATGACCTGAGCCAAAATCAAGAGTCAGATACTTAACTGACTGAGCCAGGCAGGTGCCCCTGTGTAGAAGCTTTTTATCTTGATCAGGTCCCAATAGTTCATTTTTGGGTTTTTTTTTCCTTGCCTCTGGAGATGTATCTAGGAAGAAGCTGCTGCTGAGGCGAAAGAGATTGCTGCCTATTTACTCCTCTAGGATTTTGATGCTTTCCTGTCTTATATTTAGGTCTTTCAGCCATTTTAAATTTATTTTTGTGTGTGATATAAGAAAGTGGCCCACTTCCATTCTGCATGTTGCTATCCAGTTTTCCCTACACCATTTGTTGAAGAGACTGTCTTTTTTCCATTGGATATTCTTTCCTGCTTTGTCAAAGATGCATTTACCATAGAGTTGTGGGTCCATATCTAGGGTCTCTGTTCTGTTCCATTGATCTATGTGTCTATTTTGGTGCCAGTACCATATTGTCTTGATGATTACAGCTTTGTAATAGAGCTTGACGTCCAGAATTGTGATGCCTCCACTTTGCTTTTCTCTTTCAACATTACTTTGGCTGTTTGTGGTCTTTTGTGGCTCCATACAGATTTTCAGATGGTTTATTCTAGTTCTTTGTGCTGGTGTTATTTTGTTCAGGATTGCATTGAATCCTGTAGATTGCTTAGGGTAGTATAGACATTTTTTTTTAAAGATTTTATTTATTTATTTATTTGACAGAGAAAAACAAAGCAAGAGAGGGAACACAAGCAGGGGGAGTGAGAGAGGGAGAAGCAGGCTTCCTGCTGAGTAGGGAGCCCGATGTGGGGCTCGATCCCAGGTCTCCAGGATCATGACCTGAGCCGAAGGCAGTCGCTTAACCAACTGAGCCACCCAGGTGCCCCTAGTATAGACATTTTAACAATATTTGTTCTTCTAATCCATGAGCATGGAATGCTTTTCCATTTCTTTGTGTTCATTTTCCGTTTCTTTCATATATGTGTGTTTTATAGTTTTTAGCATACAGATCTTTCACCTCGTTGGCTAAGTTTATTCCTGGGTATCTTATGGGTTTTGGTGTAGTTGTAAATGGGATCAATTCCTTGATTTTTCTTTCTGCTGTTTCATTATTGGTGTATAGAAATGCGAAAGATTTCTGTACATTGACTTTATATCCTGCGACTTTGCTGAATTCATGTATCAGTTCTAGCAACTTTTTGGTGTTTTTCAGGCTAGGACTTCCAGTACTATCTTGAACAACAGTGATGATACTGGGATCCCTGTCATGTTCCTGACCTAAGGGGGAAAAGCCCTTAGTTTTTCCCCATTGAGGATGATATTAGCTGTGGGTCTTTCATATATGGCCTTTATGATGTTGATGTAAATTTCTTCTATCCCTACTTTCTTGAGGGTTTTTATCAAGAAAGGATGGTGTATTTTGCCAAAGCTTTTTTTGCATCTATTGAGAAGATCATAGGGTTGGTGATGAATGTACCCTTTTAATGTACTGTTGGATTCAGTTAGCTAGTATCTTGTTGAGAATTTTGGCATCCATGTTCATCAGGGATTTGGTCTGTAATTCTCTTTTTTGGTTGGTTCTTTGTCTGGTGTAGGGCTTAAGGTAATGCTAGCCTCACAGAATGAGTTTGAAAGTTTTCCCTCCATTTCTATTTTTGAAACAGCTTCCGAAGAGTAGATATTAGTTCTTTTTTAAATGTTTGGTAGAATTCCCCTAGGAAGCCATCCAGCCCTGGGTTCTTTTTTGTTGGGAGATTTTTGATTACTGATTCAATTTCTTTGCTGGTTATGGGTCTGTTCAAACTTTCTATTTCTTCCTGTTTCAGTTTTGGTTCATTTTATGCCCAATTGTTGGCACATAATTGCTCATAATACTCTCTTGAAATTGTATTTCTCCAGTGTTGGTTGTGATTTCTCCTTTTTCATTCCTGATTTTATTTATTTGAATCCTTTCTCTTTTTCATTAGTCTGGCTAGAGGTTTATCAATTTAGTTAGTTCTTTCAAAGAACCAGCTCTTAGTTTCATTGATCTGTTTTACTGTTTTTTTTTTAAATTTCTTTATCATTTATTTTTGTTCTAATTTTTATTATTTCTCTTCTTTTGCTGGTTTTAGGCTTTTTTGCTGTTCTTTTTCCAGCTTCTTTAGGTGTAAGGTTAGGTCGTGTATTTGACACTTCTCTTGCTTCTTGAGTAAGGCCTGTATTGCTATATACGTCTACCCTAGGACTCCCTTTGCTGCATCTCAAAGGTTTTGGACTGTTTTGTTTTCATTTTGATGTATTTCCATGTTTTTTTTTAAATTTCTTCTTTAATTTCCTGATTGACCCATTCATTCTTTAGTAACGTATTCTTTAACTTTCATATATTTGTGTTCTTTCCAAATTTTTTCAAGTGGTTAACTTTAAGTTTCATAGTGTTGTCATCTAAAAATAGGGGTGGTATGCGCTCAATCTTTTTGTACTTTTTGAGGCCAGATTTGTGACCCTGTGTGTGATCTATTCTGGAAAATGTTCCATGTGCACTTGAAAAGAGTGTATATTCTGCTGCTTTAGGATGAAGTGTTCTGAATACATCTGTTAAATTTATCTGGCCTGGCGTGTCATTCAAAGCCATTGTTTCCTTGTTGATTTTCTGCGTAGACGATGTTTTCATTGTTGTAAGTGGGGTGTGAAAGTCTGCTACTATTATTCTATTATCATCCACGAGTTTCTTTATGTTTGTTATTAATTCATTTATATATTTGGCTGCTCCAAAGTTGGGGACATATATATTCACAATTGCTAGATCTTCTTATTAGATAGACCCTTTTTAAAAAATATTTTATTTATTTATTTGACAGAAAGATCACAAGTAGGCAGAGAGGCAGGCAGAGAGAGGAGGAAGCAGGCTCCCTGCTGAGCAGAGAGCCCGATGCGGGCCTCGATCCCAGGACCCTGAGATCATGACCTGAGCCCGAAAGCAGAGGCTTTAACCCACTGAGCCACCCAGGCGCCCTGATAGACCTTTTTTTTGAAATAGTGTCCGTCTTCATCTCTTATTACAGTTTTTGGTTTAAAATATAGTTTGTTTGATATCAGTATCACTACTCCAGCTTTCTTTTTCTTTCTTTTTTTTTTTTTAATATTTTATTTATTTGACCAAGAGAAACACAGCCAGAGAGGGAACACAAGCAGGGGGAGTGAGAGAGGGAGAAGCAGGCTTCCTGATAAGCAGGGAGCCTGATGTGGGATTCGATCCCAGGTCTCCGGGATCATGACCTGAGCCGAAGGCAGTTGCTTAAGCAACTGAGCCACCCAGGCGCCCCTCCAGCTTTCTTTTGATGTCCATTAGTGTGATAGATGGTTCTCCACCCCCTGACTTTCAATCTGGTGGTGTCTTTGGGTCTAAAATGAGTCTCTTGTAAGCAGCATATCAATGGGTTTTGTTTTTTTAATCCATTCTAATACCCTATGTCTTTTGCTCTATTGAAGCATTTAGTGACTTGTATTCAGAATGATTTTTGAAAGGTAAGAATTTTTTTTTAAAGATTTTATTTATTTATTTGACGAGAGAAATACAGCTAGAGAGGGAACACAAGCAGGGGGAGTGAGAGAGGAAGAAGCAGGTTTCCTGCTGAGCAGGGAGCCCGATGTCTCTGGGCTCATGACCTGAGCCAAAGGCAATCACTTAACCAACTGAGCCACCCAGGCAACCTGAAAGGTATGAATTTAATGTCTTTGTATTATCAGTAAAATCACTATTCTTGTATATTGTCTCTTTCTAATCTTTGTTGCTTTTGGTCTTTTCCCCTCAAAGGGTCACCTTTACTATTTCTTACAGGGTTCATTTAATATTCACGAATTCCTTTAGTTTTTGCCTGTCTTGGAAACTCTTTATCTCTCCTTCTATTCTAAATGACAGTCCTGCTGGATATAGTATTCTTTTTTTTTTTTTTAAGATTTTATTTATTTATTTGACAGAGATAGATCACAAGTAGGCAGAGAGGCAGGCAGAGAGAGAGGAGGAAGCAGGCTCCCCGCTGAGCAGAGAGCCCGATGCAGGCCTAGATCCCAGGACCCTGAGATCATGACCTGAGCTGAAGGCAGAGGCTTTGACTCACTGAGCCACTCAGGCTCCCTGGATTTGGTATTATTGGCTGCATATTTTTCTTGTTTAGCTCACTGACTGTATCATGCCATTCTCTTCCGGTCTGCCAAGTTTCTGTGGACAGATCTGCTGCTAATCTTATGTAGCTACCCTCGTAGGTTAAGGACCTTTTGTCTCTAACTCCTTTCAGAACTCTCTCTTTATCTTTGTATTTTGCAAGTTTCACCATGGTATGTCTTGGTGTTGATGTGTTTTTGTTGATTTTTAGGGGGAATTCTCTGTTTCTTGCACTTGAATTTCTGTTTCCTTCCCCAGATAGGGAAATTCTCAGCTATAATTTGTTCAAATAAACCTTTTGCCCCTTTGTCCTGTTCTTCTTCTGGGACTCCTGTGATTATGCTTTGTGGAATCACTGACTTCCCTAAGTCGATATTGGTGATCTAATAGTTTTCTTCCCCTCTTCTTTTCAGCTTCATTATTTTCCCTAATGTACCTTCTATATCACCTGTTTTTCCTCTGCTTTTCCATCTTTGTTGTGGTCCTATCCAGTCAGTTTTGCATCTCAGTTACGGCATTTTAATTTTGGCCTGACTAGTTTTTTGGGTTTTTTTTGTTTTTTTTTAAGATTTTATTTATTTATTGACAGAGAGAGATCACAAGCAGGCAGAGAGGCAGGCAGAGAGAGGAGGAAGCAGGCTCCCTGCTGAGCAGAGAGCCCGATGCAGGCCTCGATCCCAGGACCCTGAGATCATGACCTGAGCCGAAAGCAGAGGCTTTAACCTACTGAGCCACCCAGGCGCCCAAGGCCTGACTAGTTTTTAGGAATGTTATCTCCACAGAAAGGGTTTCTCTGGTGTCTTCTATGCTTCTTTCAAGCCCAGCTGGCATTCTTATTACTGTTGTTCTAAATTTTTGTTCAGATATATTACTTATATCTGTTTTGAGGAAATCTGTCACTGTGATTTCTTCTTGAGTTTTCTTTTGGGGAGAATTCCTCCATCTTATCATTATGTTTAGGTTTCTGTCTTTTGCATGTTATGAAACCTTGTTATATTTCCTGCTCCTGAGAGTAATACTTTATTAAGAAGGGGTCATACACTGTTCAGGGTATGGCCCTTCAGGAAGTGTTTCTCGTGTATGCTTCGTATACTTTGCTGTTGTTGGCTGTTCTTTCCCCCAGGTCAGTCTTCTGCAGAGTTCCTTCTTGTTTGCAATAGGGAGTGTTTGAACCTTTAAGTAGATGTGCTTTGATTTGTTTGTTAAGATACTCCTGATATATTTTTTTTAAAAGCCTGATACAAGAAAAAAGAAAAGGAACAAAAATGCAAACAGACAAAAAAAACTATAAGCCTGATTCCGAAGCAAAAGAAAGAAGTTTTTCCTTCTGAAGTCCAATATGAAAAATGAGAAAAGGAAACAAACAAGCCAACAAATGAGCAAAAAACTATAAACCTGATTCCAAAGAAAAAAGAAAAATAAAGTAAAATAAAATAGTTGGGGGGAAAAAGAAAAGAAAAAGAAACCCTGGTCCTGTTTCCACCAGAACTGAGCTGATGCTTTGGAACACTCTGTGATCCTTAGGTTTGGTACATGCAGGGGGCCTATGTTGGTTTTCTGAGGGAGAGGCCCACTGTGCTGGCTCAGATCTGCCCTAGTAAATATGCCCCTGCCAGGCACAGGTGGGAGGGCTTTGGTGTAACCAACTCAGGCAGCCACTGGAGATGCTGCGTTTCTCTCCGGTAGTGTGGTGGGCGTGGTGGGGGAAGGGAGGAGGTGGTGGTGGGGAGGTGGTGGAGATGGCATCACCCCGCCCTCTCATCCCTGGGGAGGGGAACTTATGGCTGCCACTGCTCAAGAGGCCCTCCCAGAAAACGGAACAATCTCCCCTCCTGTGTCCCAGGCTTCATCAGATCCTTGCCCTCCACGTGTCTGGGCCCCGGCCTTTGCCATTCTGGTGCTATATGTGTTTTATCTCTGACCAGCAGCTGGAATTCAAAACTCCAAATCCTAAAGGACCCCGCAAGGCACAGACCCACTCTCCTTCCCTAGAGGAGAGCCTCAGGGCACTGCATCTGGCACTGTTCTGTCCCAGAAAAGCAGTTGCACCGCCACAGAGGTGCCTGGGCCTGGTGAAACACAGTGAAAAGCTGCGCCAGGTTATCCGCCCTCTGTGCGAGCCGCTGTCCCCGGCTGCTCAGTGGCACCTGGAGGACCCCTTGTCCATGGAGAGGTAGAATACCTGCTTCCCAGTATACTCCAGGAAGGGTTAACGTCCTCTCCCAGTGCGACCCAGTGGTCCCACACCACAGCCTTTTCTGCAAACCCTCTGCACTGCTCTCCTGCTTTCTCCCTCTCTTCTTGACTTCTCTCTGTGAAAAGGCTCCCTCCCACATTGCAGCACTATGGCTTTTCTCTCCCACATTTCATGTCTCCAAACCTAGCATCTACCATGTTTTCTCTCCCTCCAATTGTGCAGATTGTTTTGTTTTCTTTTTTTTTTTTTTTGAAGATTTTATTTATTTGACAGAGAGAAACACAGCTAGAGAGGGAACACAAGCAGGGGGAGTGAGAGGGAGAAGCAGGCTTCCCGCCGAGCAGGGAGCCCGATGTGGGACTCGATCCCGGGTCTCCAGGATCATGACCTGAGCCGAAGGCAGTCGCTTAACCAACTGAGCCACCCAGGCACCGCATGTGGATTGTTTTCTTAATCCTCACATTCGTTTCCTAGTCATTCAAAATGATTTGATGTTGGTCTAGCTATGTTCGAAGGATGTGGAGGCCCAGGGTCCCTCACCACTCTGCCATATTAACTCCTCCAAAACACAGTAATTAAACAAGTGGCACTATCCAATATTCTCCCTCTCTCTGAGAAAATTCCACTAGAATGTGGCTCTGGGTCAAGTCCTGAACCAAATAAATATAGTTCTTCTTTTTAAAAAAATTTTTAAATTTCAGAATCATTTTAGATTTAAGGAAAGTTGCAAAGATAGTACAGTGTTCCCATATATTCCATACCCAATTTCTTTTATTGTTAACATTTTACATTACTGTGATATAGTTGTCACAACTAAGAAACCATTATTGTACATTTTCATTAGCCAAAATCCATACTTTGTTAGTAATATTTCTTTAGGGGCACCTGGGGAGCTCAGTCAGTTGAGTGTCAGGTCATAATCCTGGACCCCAGGATCGAGCCCCATGTCAGGCTCTCCACTCAGCTGAGAGTTTGCTTCTCCCTCTCCCCCCTGTTCCTCTACCTTCTCATGCTCTCTCTTTCTCTCTCTCCCTCTCTCAAAAAAAATTTATGTTTTTGAAAATGTACTAAAATTTAATCATTCGTTAAAGCTGTAATTTAATCTGACAGTAAAACACAAGACATATTAGTACATGTGCTACCCAAACATGCACAAGACATAATATTAGAGTTGGTTTTACATATTATATATTTTAGCTTTGAAAGCTGCAGAAATCGGTTATCCCAGTTTTTTTTTCTTATAAGAGACCCATTTTTCAAAGCATTATGTACAATTTTAATTAAAATATAGACAGTGAGGGTCGGGGCGCCTGGGTGGCTCAGTTGGTTAGGTGACTGCCTTCAGCTCAGGTCATGATCCTGGAGACCCGGGATCGAGCCCCACATCAGGCTCCCTGCTCGGCGGGAAGCCTGCTTCTCCCTCTCTCAGTCCCCCTGCTTGTGTTCCCTCTCTGCCTGTGTTTCTCTCTGTCAAATAAATAAAATCTTTAAAAAAAAAAAAAAATAAAATAAAATAAAATATAGACAGTGAGGGTGCCTGGATGGCTCAGTGGGTTAAAGCCTCTGCCTTTGGCTCAGGTCCTGATCTCAGGGTCCTGGGATCGAGGCCCGTATCGGGCTCTCTGCTCAGCAGGGAGCTGCTTCCTCCCCTCTCTCTGCCTGCCTCTCTGCCTACTTGTGATCCTCTCTGTCAAATAAATAAAATCTTTAAAAATAAATAAATAAAAATAAAATATAGACAATGATATTTCATAATTTTTAAAATATGAAATGAAGCCAATGACTCAAGTGAGTTCAAAAGGAAATTTCATAGTCTATATCACTATAGATATAAGTATAATGGTTCAACTTTTTAGTGTTTGACAGGGAGAAATCATGACCAAAAGGCCAGTATGAGGGGTGCCTAGGTGACTTAGTCGGTTGGTCATCTGATTCTTGGTTTTGGCTCAGGTCATAATCTTGAGGTCATGATATCAAGCCCTGGGAAGGGCTTCACGCTCAGCATGGAGGTGGCTTGGGAGTCTCTCTTTCCTTCTGCCCCTCCCCCTGCTCACTGGGCTCTCTCCCTCTCTCGAATAAATACATAAATCTTTAGGAAAAAAAAGGTTAGTATGGAATCATTTGATTATACTAGCAATATCTAACGTTTAAAATGGGTCCATGCTCTTTTGTATGATCATATTGGAGTTAAGTATATTAGTTTCACATCCGTTACAACTGCTATTGCAAGGGAGAAATAGTGTTGTCTTATTTTCCAGAGCTATACAGAGAGCAGTTTTTTTTCTCCAGGGAATGTGTGGAAGCCAGTATAGGATTTCAGTTATTCACAAAATGTGTAAAACTGGAGAAGCCTCTTCGGATTTAGTTTTCGAAGTCTGGAATGCTGGCCCTTCCCCATTAGGCAGCAGTTCATTCCTGTGCTCTCGCCCAGAGCTGCTGCTTACTGCAAAAGTAATTAGTGGACATGACTTCTTTTTAGACTGCTGCTTTTTCACTGGGATTTTTCTATGTATCTGTTTTGACCAGGTCATAAAATAGCTCACTAATGTTGATCTCTGACTTGGCAGAAGATTCTAAAAAAGCACAGCCTCACCACTGTCATGATAAGTTCTGATCGGTTCTCTGCCAACTATTCCCTGGCTATTTATCACTAGCCAATATCATTGAAACATCTTCTGCGCCCTTTACCCATTCAATGGTCCCTGTAAGTCATAAAACCTAGAATATGCTTGTGCAAATCCTTGGCCATTCTTCATATACAAATCCCTCATCACTGTAAATTTCTCTGTCCTGTGTCCAGGATTTTGAGCATCCACTTTTGGCAGTCTGCTTCAGCTTGCTTTCTGCAGGAATCTTCTATCATTGGGTCACTTGTTCAACAAAAGTGAACTGTCAGAGCAGACTTCCCATGCCTCCTAAACCAAGGCCCACTAGTTTGTACTGATGCATGATGTGGTCTGTTTAAATGCTGACTACTCAGGATGGTCTCCTCAGTGCCACTGAAGGCACGGTGAGAATCGCACTGTTATATATGCAGGGTAACCGCCCTCTGATCCAGTTATCCCACCTCTGGGAATCTGTCCTCCCCTGCGCCACCCCGGTCTGGGCCTCTTCCTCCTCCTCCCCATTGCGGCTCTGGCTCTGCACAGTGGTGGCAGCGGCGGCTGACCTCCAAGACACACTCACTTGCCTAGCATTTAATTTTTGCTTAATTTTCTTTTTTTTTTTTTTAAGATTTTTATTTATTTGACAGAGAGAAACACAGCCAGAGAGGGAACACAAGCAGGGGGAGTGAGAGAGGGAGAAGCAGGCTTCCCGCCGAGCGGGGAGCCCAATGTGGGACTCGATCCCGGGTCTCTGGGATCATGACCTGAGCCGAAGGCAGTTGCTTAACCAACTGAGCCACCCAGGTGCCCCTGCTTAATTTTCTTATGTCCCAGTTCCTATCGAGGATACCTTACATTAGTTCATTTATTTTGTTGCTCAGATTGTTTTGCTTTTGGCCATTGTGACCATTTTCAGTTGGTTTCTGTATCCCTGTGAAATACTTTCATCAGTTTGCTTTTTAACCATTTCCTTACTTTCTGGCACAAAGTGTGTGTGTGTGTGTGTGTGTGTGTGTGTGTGTGTGTGTGTGTGTGTGCGCGCGCGCAATATAATGGGAAATGATATAAGGGGAAAGTTATATAACCTGTCAACATAATTAGAAAAGCAAGGTATGGTAAATTGATGAAGATTAGTACACAATCATCAGCAACTAGGGCTGTTATCTTGGGTTGTTTTTAGTTCAGTTTGCTATTCATATCTTACTTTTAGCTTGGTTTAGAAGTTAACCATTTTTTTTTTGTAACCATGCATACTGTAAATAAAATGAGAGAGTCAGTGAATTTAGAATGACATACTTCTTACTTAAAGAGGAAACTGGGATACTTATTTATATTATATTATCAAAGGATTGCTCATTCAATAAGCATGCATGCTAAAAGAGGCAAATTTATATGTTAAAAAAAAGAAGAAAACAACCTTTAGTTTACTTTTGAACTTGAATCATCTGCAGATTGTAAGATACTAGGTCTATTTTTATCGATGATAAATCATCAGTATCACAAGTTTTAGAGAAGAAAAAAGACCTAAGAAGTAATACTGTTTCTCACTTCTCTAATTCTCAAAAGGCATTTCCATAGGTAAACTGGCCAAATGTCATGGAACCGTGTAAATAGTTAATCAGGAGGAGGTTGTAGTTCTCCCTTCCTGCTTCTCTGTGCGCATTCATACTGGGAAAAATCACACTTTCTGATGTCGTTCCTTTATTTACTCACACCTATCTTTTTGTTAAATAACAGGCCACAATGCAAAAACGTATTGCGCAACAGTTTATTTATGAATATAAACCTGGCTGGTACATCCAGTATCATTCCTAATGAAATCTGGTATGCCCAGGAGTAAACCCTTACTTAATTTTGTGAGGCAAAAACAGAACAAAACTTCTACAAATGAAAGAACGGAATCAATAGCAGTCCTAGGACATGAAAGGAAGTCCGTGCTTTTCATTTCATTTGCTCTATTTTTCAGAACCACATTATATGACATTAAAAGAACTGTTATAAGCAGGAAGTCCCATATTTAGTTAACATCAATCAAAGTTAATTAATTACTTTTTATAGAGGGGGAGGGGGAAATGGAGAATCTTTTTTTTTTTAAAGATTTTATTTATTTGACAGAGAGAGAGATTACAGTTGGGCAGAGAGGCAGGCCGTGAGAAAGGAGGAAGCAGGCCCTGTGCTGAGCAGAGAGCCCTACACGGGCCTCCATTTCAGGGCCCTGTGATCATGACCTGAGCTGAAAGCAGAGGCTCTAACCCCCTGAGCCACCCAGGTGCCCCAGAAAAGGAGAATCTTAAGCAGACTGCACGCCCAGCATGTGAGCCTGCCACAGGATCTTACAACCTTGAGATCATGACCTGAGCTGAAGTTAAGAATCAGACGCTCAACCGAGTCATCCAGGTTACCTTCAATCCTGTTTTAATACATAAATGACCGCTTTGAAAACATACTACTTAGACTCGTGTGTGTGCGTGTGAGAGAGAGAGAGAGAGAGAGAGAGCAGAGAGGAGAAAGTAGGAGTGAGGGATGACAAATCAGATCACATCCACAGGTCATACGATAAAAGATGGTAGCTACAGGGGCGCCTGGGTGGCTCAGTTGGTTAAGCGACTGCCTTCGGCTCAGGTCATGATCCTGGAGACCCAAGATCGAGCCCCACATCGGGCTCCCTGCTCAGCAGGAAGCCTGCTTCTCCCTTTCTCACTCCCCCTGCTTGTGTTCCCTCTCTGACTGTGTTTCTCTCTGTCAAATAAATAAAAATCTTTAAAAAAAAAAAAAAAAAAAAAAAAAAAAAGATGGTAGCTACAGATCGAGGACAAAGTCTTACCGGATCCTAATATAGGAACGAAGAGATCAAGAGAAAATAGGCCAGCTAACTTAAAGTCCGCAACTTTTCAGCCAAGTTGAACGTATTGGCAGATGTTAGATTATTAAAATGACCCATGAGCCTAGAAAGCTGAAGATAGTTTTCTCATCGAAAAAATAAATACATGTAGCTGGGGGAAAGAGTAAAAAGGACCTGGTATCAGACACACTAATGAATAGCTAGTGAAATAATATAGTTAATTGTTATATATCTTATCTGAGATGTATACAAGACCATCATTTCTCTCATCACTCAGGAGATACACATTTAATTACAATATTAAAGACAAAAGACGGAGCTAAAAGAAAGCCAGATCTTATCAGATGCGGAATTACATGGCGTCACCCATTTCTTTCCCTCTTTCTTTCTTTCTTTCTTTCTTTCTTTCTTTCGTTCTTTCTTCCTTTCTTTTTAATTTTTTTCAGTGTTCTAAGTTTCATTGGAGTCACCCGTTTCTTATACAGATACTGACTTATGCTCCCCACCATAATATCTGATAAATGACAACAAACATTTATTAACCACATGCCACATGTCAAGAACTCTGCTAAGCACAAACAAAGGTGACTAAAAGACTACCTGAGCTCATGGTTCAGGCTTTACTGAAAGGAAAAAGTGGTGGGTCATAAACAGAAGGGAGGGAAATCAATACGAATGAAAAGTTAGAATCTCACTGTAGGGAAATGAGAGCAGAGGACTAAGGCTTTGGCAAAAGAGAAAAGTAGATTCCTGGGCAGTGTAAAGCTGAGAGTTGTTCAATCACATCAGATTCTTAAGGTATCTGTAGATCCAGTTTTCCAAAGAAAACTAAGGCAATGACGATTGGGACAGCTAAAAGTAGGTCATAATTATAGCAAAGAAAACAACAGCCAGCATAAACCTGGCCATTGTTATTGTTGAAGTAGTGGAATTTCTGCTTTCAATTACTCTAGTCATCATTGGCTTCCTGATTCGATCTTCTGTGGTGAGAATAGCTTTTCGGGCTCCATCCCATTTTCCAGGGCCTCGAAGACGATACCGGATTGGAGTGCAGGGTCCCCAAAATAGCTGTATTGCCAATTTGGGGTCAGTGAAGGCCAGAGACAGCAGATTGGGCCTGACGCCCACCAGATCAGCAAGTTCTTCCATGGTACCTACATAGTCTCCCTGAATGGTGTGGCGTTGGCTATCCACATACCTGAAGCACAGAAGACAAAAGTCATGGCCTGTCACCAGTTCAGCCAATTAATCAATCAATCAATCAGTCATTCAGTGCTTCTGCGTGTGTGTTATTGGCTCCATATTGGCTAAGAGCTGTAGAAAACAGAGAAGAAAGACAAGACCTTGTGCCCAACCTTAAAGACCTTATATAATCTACCGGAGGATATAAGATAGATACACATGAAGCAGAAAAGAATGTAAGACTTTGATATATTGTGTGGTTTTAAATTGCTAAATAGAAATGTTCCAAGAGGGTAGTTAAAATAGAGCAATAAGTCCTTGAAGGATATGGTGAATATATCTGATAGCGAACAGCAAAGGGTTATAAGTCAAGGGAGCGGCAGAATGAAGGAATAAAGTAGGAATGGGTATGGAATATGAGCATGGAGTATGGGTGGATGCTGCCTACAGTAGAGGAGGCAGGTTGTGGAAAACAAGAATGGATAGAGAGAGGCAAATATAGCATATCCAGATACAGAGGACTCTGCGTTATGAGAGAAATCACCCCTAAAGTTCTCAAGTTTGGGATCTTAAGTTTTTTACGGGGGCAGTGGTAGTGGGGTCCACAGAGCAGAATTTCCCAGGGCCAGTGCTAATTTGGAATACTGAAAGGAGGGGGATGATGACTTATTCCACTAGAGGAAGTGGCCCTCCAAAGAGAATCAGGTGGGGTGATTATACTAAGTGCAGATTTGAAGAGTTAGAACTTTTTAGGGGCAAAATGTAGCAACAGATACTTGTGGAAGGAGTGGGATTTAGAGAGCTAACTGGTAACTTTTTACTTCCTATAAGGTAAATAAAGAATAGAAGGACCAAGAGAAGAGAAAAGCCAAGTCAAACTAATTGAGATTAGATGGGATAACTTGAGGAATCCAAAAACAAGGACAGGAAAAAATGATAGAAAATAAATTTGAGGTAGAATTGGTGGGATGGAATTCTAGAGGAACTAACAGATGGTCAAATTGGAGTTTATTGAAATGGGACTAGTTTTATAGAAATGGGACTAGATAGGAGAGCATTTGAGAGCTTCTCCTTAGGCATATTATGTTGGCTTCAGGGTCTGTAGCCATGCATTTGTCCTATGGTAGTGAGTCAAGGGCTATGTATTCATGAAGGTTTCACAAAAGGGACTCACTGTACCAGCCTTGTAGGGTTGTTGCAAGGATTAAATAAACTCATGCATATAAAACATTTTATGTACATAGATGGCCCTCAGAAAAGGTTATTGGAGACTGCTCACAGTGAGAAGACAGTTAGACAAAAATAAGTCAAAGGAAAGAGAGGAGGAAAGTTGAAATAGGACAGTTTACTGCCAGAAAAGCAAGGAAAGAAAGCACTCTAAGAAGGAAGAGGCATTTAGAAGCACCAAACTCAGGAGTGAGAAGAAAAATGAAGTTGGTCTCGGATGACCTTCAAGAGAGTAGCTGCAGAACTAGGGGCAGAAGTTACAATGCAGGAGGCTTAGGAGAAAGAAAAGGGTGAGAATTTACAGCATATATTGTAGAATATTTATTGTAGAAATTTGGCAGTGGAAGGTAGGGGGGAAATAGCAGAGTACCTCTGACTTTTCCACAAAAAGTTAGGACCTTACCATCACTTGCACTTTATCCAAATGAAAATCATCCAGTAAATAAACTCAAGTTCTGAAATTCAGATTGCTAGATTACCGTGTTCACCCAAGCGCTGACGAACTAGCTGATGTTGCCACCTTCCCAAATCACAAAGACTGTCTGTAACGCAAGCTGCTGGGACCTGGGTGCGGTGTCACACGGTGACCGCCAGCAAGGTGACCTAATCGGATTTGTAAACCTACCCACAGATTTGTAACTGGACCATACCTTCCTCCCATTAATTCATTGACGCTCTTCTTTTGTCTGCAGTTCCACTAGCATTTCAAGTAATCCTACCGAAATCAATATACCTGATTTTCTCTCCATGTGCTTTTTCCTACTTGACTTTTCTTTTAGGTTTAATCATAGGATTTTAAATGCTCTTCTCTCCTTTTCCATAAATATTCAAACCACTTGGTGCTATTTCTCCATTTTATTGTCACAAACTATTATTTCTTTTCCCATCCAAATATAATCTAAATCCTCAACACAAGGAAGTATCGTATTAAATAATGTATTAAATATAATACAGTAGGGGCACGTGGGTGGCACAGTTGGTTGAGTGTCTGACTCTTGGTTTCGGCTCAGGCCGTGATCTCAGGCCGTGATCTCAGGGTGGTGAGATCGAGCCCTGAGCTGGGTTCCACCTGCAGTATGGAGTCTGCGTGAGACTCTCCCTCTCCCTTTGCCCCTCTCATATGAATAAATAAATCTTTAAAAATTAATATATAGAGAATAACATCATACTAATTAGGAACTAAGGAGAAAAATTAACCACGTACCTCCTGGGAGAATTTCTTACCTTTTAGCAAGTTCCTCTTGAACCTTAGCTATTTCTGCATTCATTTCACTTTGTGAGGGCAATGTCTTTAGCCCTACAGAGGAAAATCAAAATTTTAAGTGTAAAATTACCTCACTGGGAACGATAATCCTATTAATAGTCACTATGCCACGGAGAACTCAAAGAAATACAGGATAATTTTCTGTACCCAAGGAGGTTATAATTCACTAGATCACCTTACCCTGTTATCATCACAATATGACAGTAACAACAGTAACTGACTCTATTCTACTTTGTCTTTGGAAGATATTTCTCCTATTCTGCCTTCTAACCAATACCTTCCTCCTCCCTAACGTCATCGTCCTAATTGGCAAATGAAATGAGTGGACATGAAGGAATGGTCCCAAAAGTATATGAAAAATAAAGAAGGAAGTAAAAGTGCAGGACGGGGGAACCACACCCACATTTGTACTCTTTGTAATAAACAGATTTTATACCACAGGGAGAGAAGGAAAAGCAAATTCTTGATCCCATTTTATGTCTGAAGTCCTATAAAGATAAGCTTTTTCCTATTCTGCTTGGATTCCTCACAATTTCGAAGGCAGTGCATTCCATCTTGAATGGCAGTAGCTGATTGCCCCCCCCCCAAAGTTGGCTTCTTTGTTTCTAATGTTAAGCTGATTTTGTGCAACCCTCAAAATTTCACGCCTTGGTTGTGGTTCGACCCTTTGAAGTGATACTGAGCAAATTAGATCTTTCTGCCAGGGACATTCTTGAGACCTTTGAAGGAACTTTCTCATCTCCCCCTGAATCTTATCTTCTCTAGGTAAACCACTCTGCCTCCTTCAGTTGTACTTCAAATGTCACATTTTCAAATCCCTTAACCATTCTTGTCTCTCTCCTTTTCATGCGCCTGTTTCACTTTTAAAATGTCTTTGGGAAAAACAAAATAAAATAAAATATGTCTTTGGGTAGGTGCTGACCAGTTTAGACAAGAAGACTTTAAGTTCTTAGAGAGCAATCGTTAAGTTGTAGGACATTATAATTCTTTAATGCTGCTAGAGATAAATAAGCCTTTTAGAAGCCATATCATTCTGACTTATATTGAGCCTCCCAAACCCCAAAGTTTTTTCTCATGTTCTCCTAGCCAAAACTGAAAGAGGAGGAAAAGGGGGAAAATAGGAATTTGAGAGGTTGAATCTTATACATTAGGGGTTAGTCTTTAGCCAGGTCTTAATTTTTGCCTGAAATCAAATCATGACATTTCTATATATGCTTTTCTCTACAATGAAAGAGTACATTCTTTTTGCGTCACAGATATGTATCAGTTGCTTAAAATCTAGATGAGTAGACTCTAGTCCGGAGTGCCTATTGGAATCAATAGAGGACTATTTTCTCAGAGATCGTACGTCTGCCCCACTAGAATTATTAAATAAACACTACTAGGCAAAGCATACCTATTTTGGGAAAATTTTCCCGGGAGGTTCCAATATATGTCTACAGTTATAACGTATTACTTTACATTCACTCAAAAATAATTCTTGAGCACGAATTTTATGCCAAGCACTGTTATAGTCATACATACTGTTGAGACATTTAAAAGCAAGAACATAAACATAATTAAATATACCACTAAGTAGTTAGGTAGCATGGTCACTTACCTTTAAATACTTGAGCGACCCAGCGTCCTTGGAGCTCTGAAATGGGCATAATGGCACCCAAGGGCTGGATCAAGCCTATGATTGCAAGAGTGGGTTTTTCCAGGTTAGGAGGGAAGACCTTTTTATATAGGGATATCTTGTTTTTGACTACTTGAACAGAATCTTCAAGAAAAGGGAAGGCAAAAGTATAGCCTGTGGCAAAGATAACTGCATCAATGTTGTCCTCCCTGGAGCCATCTTCAAATATGGCAGCTGTTTCTGTAAATTCCTTCACATTTCCTTTCACCTTCACCAAGCCAGATATTATACGATTTGGCAGGTCGTCATTCACTGTTGGATGCTGACTCAGGGCTCTGTAAGTGGTGATAAAGATCAGAAGAAGGAGAAATGAGAGACAGAAAAAGGTATCGGTAACATGTAAGTAAAATTCTACTTCGATGGAGGTGGTTAAAGATTATGCTGATGTTCTCCCTCTTAGTCTATCTATGGAATTTGGGAAAGGTGTAACATATACCAGCTTGGCACAGAAGATCAGGATCTGAGAGCAGAAGGTGGGACCTGGACGGCATTGAAAGAGCAGACGGGGGCACCTGGGTGGCTCAGTTGGTTTAGTGTCTGCCTTTGGCTCAGGTCATGATCTCAGAGTCCTGGGATTGAGCCCTTTATCAGGCTCCCTGCTCAGTGGGGTGTCTGCTTCTCCCTCTGCCCCTCTCCTGCTTGTGTGCTCTCATTCTCTAATAAATCAAACAAACAAACAAACAAAAGACATTGGAGAAGTAAAAGAATAATGGTCTTATTTGAGGCGTGTATATATGACTTCTCAAGAAATAGTAGTAATATTCTCAGTGATATGATAAGGCCATAGGCCTATGGATTCTATCCACAGATCAGTAACTGTGGAGAACTAGACTATCTGCATTTCTAGTTTCAAAGGCCCAAGAGCTAGAATTAGACCATCACTTTCCAATCTGTATAATATATGTTATGTATACAGTAATTTATAGTTAAAAATTGATTCTATATACATTCCCTTATTCCAGTCTCACACAAACCCAAAGGAGGAGGCAGGAGAGGTGTCATTATCCAAGTATAGAGATAAGGAAATCGAGGCCCACAGAAGTTAAGTGGCTTGCCCAAGGTTATACAGACTAGGATTTTAGAATTTATGCCAAAATGCTTTTCTGTGAATTCCCTTGGGAGCCTTTGGGCCTGTTAAGTAGTATTTTCCTAGAGACAGCATGGGATAAGGGTGCCTCCCAAAATAGGGTTTCCAGTGTCTTGGACCTTTCTAAAAATCAATCTGGACCCTTGGGCCCTTATTTAATAGGCTTGTCAGACACAGCGAGCCTAGCCTCCGGAACATAGTCTCAAAATATCACCCCACTGATCAAAGGGGAAAAGTCTTTACAGAAGAGAAATCTGGTATCCAGCTGATGAAATTTAACTTCATGAATACAGGATAAACTAATATCATGTGGATGCTGGTATGATCCACTAAGAAGGTACAATATAACCTAGAGTATTTGTGCCAAAGTGTTTAACTGGAATATAATAAAGGTAGAACAACTATGCAAGTCCAAATTTAGAGATTTTCTGTAAAATAGTTGGATCAAATTTTCTTTTAAATTTTATTTATTTATTAGTGAGAGAGAGAGCATGAGGGGGTAAGATCAGAGGGAGAAGCAGACCGCTGCCGAGCAGGGGGCCCGACATGGGACTCGATCCTGGGTTCCAGAATCATGACCTAAGCTGAAAGCAGTGCCCAACTACCTGAGCCACCCAGGCGCCCCTCAATACTATTTTTTTTTTTTTAAGATTTTGTTTATTTAACAGAGAGAAACACAGCCAAAGAGGGAACACAAGCAAGGGGAGTGAGAGAGGGAGAAGCAGGCTTCCCGCTGAGCAGGGAGCCTAATGTGGGACTCGATCCCAGGTCTCCAAGATCATGACCTGAGCCGAAGGCAGTTGCTTAACCAACTGAGCCACCCAGGCGCCACCACCCCTCAATACTTTTAAAAAAGGCTATGTCGAGGGGCACCTAGGTGGCTAATTCACGTCCCGGCCGCCACTGCCCCACTCACATCATGGCAACATACCTGTGTTTAGGCTTCAGGCCAAACATTTCGTGGTCAAACCTTTGGTTCATCTTTCTCTCCAAAAAACTGTTTACTAATGATTGACCACAGATCTTTGAAAGCAAATATTTATATAGAGGAGAGGTGAACACATCCAAAGGATATCCATAGTCTGCTACACGATTCAGGATCCAAGCCCCTCTCCTGGTACTGAGGAAAACCTGGGCATGAGGAAAAACATGTTTGCTTTTGTCATTCTCTGCTCATAAACCTCTAAGAGCACCCCCACTCTCTTCACGATTAAGTTCAAATTCACTTGTCTGTCTTTTTGGTCCCCGTGCACTCTTTTTTTATTTTCTGCAATTTTCCTTTTCAAACACTAAGTATACAATTAAATTAGGACACTCACTGACCAACAATGTGTCTTTCTCTCAACCACAACTGCATTTCTCTTTAATGTCCTTATGCCTCCTTGAAAGGCCACCTATCCTTTTAATTCTTCAAAGCCTATTTATTATTAAGATCTAGATAAATGTGGGACACCTGGGTGGCCAGTTGTTGGGCATTTGCCTTCCACTCAGGTCATGTTTCCAGGGTCCTGGGAACGAGTCCCACGTTGGTCTGCCTGCTCGGTGGGGAGCCTGCTTCCCCCTCTCCCACTCGCTCTGTTTGTGTTTCCTCTCTACTGTCTTTCTCTGTGTCAAATAAATAAATAAAATCTTAAAAAAAAAATCCAGATAAGTATGTCTCTTTCATAAGATGCCACTGACCATTCAGCCTGACAGTTTTCTCTCTGTCCTTTGAACTTCTCTAGCACTTAAACCGTCTGACTCATTTAAAATCAAGGAGCAGGGGCGCCTGGGTGGCTCAGGTCATAATCCCAGACACCTGGGATTGAGCCCCACATTGGGCTCCCTGCTCGGCAGGAAGCCTTCTTGTGCTCTCTCTCTCTGGCTATGTTTCTCTCCATCAAATAAATAAATAAAATCTTTGTAAATAAATAAATAAATAAATAAACAAACAAATAAACAAATAAATAAATAAAAATAAAATCAAGGAGCAGTAGAACTGAAAGCAGTTGGACATCATTTAATCTACTACCCTCAATCTCTTTTGCCTTTGACATTATTTGCATTATTACCAAAAGCCCCTGTTATTTCTCATTTATATTGATACTAAGCTTTTTACAGCCTTATTTCTGGCTCTGCAAATGTGTTTCCTCCAGAGTAGGAGGTAACAGTGTAGACATCTTCCAGTCTCCCCGAAACATCATCGTCATTGCTTCCATTACTGAGAATTGCGACCTGTAAGTCGCTGTGCCAGGCCCTTCATCTGTAGTCTGTCTTAATCAGCACAGCAACCTCTTGAAGTAGACATTATTATCTCCATTTTACGGATGAGAGGCATGGCGAAAATGAGTAACTTGTCTGAAATCATAACACTTAGTAAGTGGCAGAGTTGAATTTCCAACCCAAGTCTGATGACCCCAAAACCTGTGCTTGAAGAAGTGTTTCATTGATTATTTAACAGAAAAACTACAGATCACTAGTAGAATAACAGGAAGGTGGTCAGTCTTTATGTGTCCTCTGCTGGCTAATTCCATGTTCAGAGCTAATAAAGTTTTGACACTCAATTACCTGGTGAAAGTATCACTTTCTCTACAAAACTCCTGGAGATAGTTTCCAGAATCATAAGGTCCATAAGTACCCGCTTTATGGTCTTTTATCTACAGACTCTCATATGAAAAGGTGACCAGTCTACAGAGGGATAATAATGTACTTCACTCACAGATTCTCACTGATGGTAACTTACACACTCTGATGATTAAGTACAGTTCAAAGAACATACATGCTCTTAGGAATCACCCAGCTGTGTGTGCAGTCTGTATAACTTTTGTTACCTAAGTATGTGAGTAAACGCTCAGAGTCTTGGTTAAAAGATTCCCTATGTATAAAGTAGTGACAGTGATACATCACAAGGCTGTTGTGAGAATTAAATAATGTTTCTGCAAAAGGTGGGACATAGAGTAAACATTCAATAAATGCTTAATGGCTATTGTCATACTTCTCATTTCAGTTTTCCATCTATACCTTGTTTTAAGTGAACACCCTATTTACAGATCTGGATTTATAAGGAAAAAATATAAGGAAAGTTGTTTTATAAGAAATGGGTGTTTTCTCTTCATAAAAGCATTATACCACAAACATTTATTATACCGAAACTTCCTTGATATACAGAAACTTACAGGTCCATTTAAATTTTTTGCTCTACAAAAAAATTCCAATAAATACGATTTAATATGTAAAGCAAAAAGTTAGAACCCAGCAATTGAGTTTCCCTGGCTTGCATTAGAGGTGTGCTGGTGTGGCCCCGCCATGCAGACATGGTTGTGTTGTGCGTCGTCCCAGGCCTTCTCAGACACAGCCACCTCATCTCCGTCCACTCTGCATGCTTTGTTCTTTGGCAGTCTACATCCAGTTCCTCGGTGCACGGAAGGCTCAGCTCCCTTATAACTGACCGTTTGATAAGCCAGTGATATTAAAGAAGACTCGTGCTTTGGGTCACCAGCATACACCCCGCATATTCTTTACCTGTACACATTGTTACCCTTTTTCGTTTATATACCTATTTCCTGATAAAGCTTGTTGAATTAATTTATGGGGTAACATACGAAATTACTTTTGTGGCAATAGATGGGGATAATACAAGTGTTACTGAATGGAATTTCTGGGTGATGGTCATTTAACAACGTTGTGGCATTAAAACTTCTATTTTTTAAAAATTTTAAACATATTTGTGGAGAAACACAGCTTAAGTAAAGTTGCTGGAAAATGACCAGACAACTGTTGCCAATAAAATTATTCAATAAAGACATGAAGGGGCGCCTGGGTGGCTCAGTTGGTTAAGCGACTGCCTTCGGCTCAGGTCATGATCCCAGAGACCCGGGATCGAGTCCCGCATCGGGCTCCCTGCTCAGTGGGAAGCCTGCTTCTCCCTCTCTCACTCCCCCCGCTGTGTTCCCTCTCTGGCTGTGTTTCTCTCTGTCAAATAAATAAAATCTTTAAAAAAAAAAAAAGACATGAATAACAAGATATAGAATGACATGCAAAGTCTATGATACAAAATGTCTGATATAGCTCAGGTCTTTTTTTTTTTTTTTTTTTTTTTTTAAACACTGGAGTGCAAATCGGAACCCAAAAAACAAAACAAAGCAAAAAAACCTCTGGGACATAGAAATCGCATTAGCGTGAATGTCATTCTGATACCGTTCTGATGCCATTCAGCAAAGGCTGGGGTGAACTTGCCCATACTACAGCACGGATGCTTTTCATACTGATGCCCACGTTGTCTTTGGAAAGATAGATTGTTTCTACTTTCCGTTTGGGGAGTGAAGAGGAAAATTCCCCCACCGTCCTAGGAGGGCTAAGCCTATGAGCGCTAAGCCAGTGTGCTTTCCTTCATGTGGGAGTGTGGCACTTCCGCTAGCCTGAACAAGAGCCACACTCTGAATGCCGCATTTGACCAAGCTTTCCAAGTCAGAGGCATGCTCAGAAGAGATTGGGATCATTGGGGCTGTTTAGTGTGAGGCCAACTGAATGATGGGAATCTAACGGAGAGCATATCATCATCGTAATGTTGCCAAGTGAGGCACCAGAGCCAAGCCCCATGTGTGCCATGGCCCAGATGGGCTATGTACAGAGGTATGTGTACTCTGTGTTGGGTCTACATACAGCTTCCTTGATGAAGCAAAGTAAATAATTTACTGATTCACACCTGCTTGGCTGTGTGGCAGATTTCCACAGCCAGATCCCCTCCAGAATTCCCAATGCCAATTATAATGACTCTCTTCCCCGTGAAAATATCTGGATTCTTATAGTCTCGGCTGTGGAGGTACTGTCCTTTGAACTTCTCAATCCCTACAAGAGAAGGGAAGATAATTATCAGGTGAGGTTTATCTGCTGTCATTTGTCAAAACATCCACTTTGCTGGCGGTGTGTAGAGTTTAAGCAAATATTCTCCCTTTACTCAGCTGCATGCTTGCCCTTCTGACTATTTTTGCCTGTTTTTTTTTCTTATAGTCTCAGAGCAGAACCTTGTGACTTCCTTGTCCCAGATAGTCTGCTTACCTCGGGATCTGTCTGTATTTTGGACTTGTAGATTCCCAAATCTAAATTGCTGCGGAAAACCTCCTTTCTCTTTTGTCTTCGCATCTTTAAACGCCTACTTCCCCTGTCAAGCAGTCCATGTGTTTCCATACACTCTAGATCATACTAGAGTGCTTTTTCCCCTCAAATGAAAATCCAGGTCAAAAACAATAATTAAATTATTTAAGTTTTCATTTATTCCTTAAAAACTCAATATTTGTGGGCACCTGGGTGGCTCAGTGGGTTAAAGCCTCTGCCTTCGGCTCGGGTCATGATCTCAGGGTCCTGGGATCCAGGCCCACATTGGGCTCTCTGCTCAGCGGGGAGCCTGCTTCCTCCTCTCTCTCTGCCTGCCTCTCTGCCTACTTGTCATCTCTCTCTGTCAAACAAGTAAATGGAATCTTAAAAAAAAAAAACCACAAAAAAACAAAACTCAATATTTGTTTGTTCCCTTGATTGCTGAAAAAGTCCTTATTCAACCTAATACGGATCATGTTCTTTCTTTTGATCCTTAGAAAAACTAAGGTTGTTGTGAAACCAAAGATAGAGCCCTCTAGTTTTTCTCTAGGCTCCCAAACTAATGTTATCTCTACCTCCCAAAGGGCAGTAATCACAGGTGCCCCAACATCTTTCAGGGGAACATGTTAGAATTACGATAAGCCTTATCTCATCCTTAGGTCAGAATCACTCAGGCCACAACCCCCCATTTCCTCAGAGATCAGGTCACAGGCACAGGTCAAGTGTTTCCTTCCTTGTAGGCTACTCACCAGGAAAGCTTTCCAAGGGTAAGTGAGCATTGGTATGATGGCCAGTGCAAACCATGACTCCATCAAAGACATTCACCTCCTTCTTCCCTTCAGATTCTGTGACTACCTCCCATTGGCCCGAGGTGGCGAAATCAGGCCGCTTCTTCACGCTGCACACAGTGGTCTGAAAAGAAAAGTGATAGCTACAGGAGGCTGACGCAGCCAAAATAGTGGACATCTTCCCTGACATGACTCTTTGCAGAGTGTTACACAAAGGGCTGATATCACATAAGCGAGCTCATGCAGGGATATTTGATTTTTATATTCCGCTCATAAGAACGTTTTGGTCTGGGGCTGTGGTCAGAGTGAGAAAACTCCCACAGGCAGGCTAAATAAAATAGTTGGCACGTTACTGTTGCACTCTCCTCTGCTCTCATCCTCCTAGACCGGGCCCTCGGAGGTCATGTGACCTTGAATAGAGCTTGGGTCTCCCCTGTGCTTCTGAGGCACTCTGTACACTAAATGCCTATTCCTCCCCTGCCCCCAGACATCCTGGGACCCTCCTAGACCTTTGTACCCCAAGTCCTGTTCTCACTGTCTAGGCTTAAACTTGTGACTGAGTCATAGGACTCTCTTTCTTAGAGTATAAAAACATCTCAGTGGTTCATATTTCATGTAAATGAACCTCTCTTTGGCTCCCATAAATGCCTATGTTACAAGTAATTATAAAGAAAGAGGCTGCAAGGTGGGATAGTCAGTGGTATCTATTTTTGGTTTTAAAAAAATGGGTTATTCTATCTAACCTAGGGAAACATTAAGAATGTACTCCTCTGGGGCGCCTGGGTGGCTCAGTCGTTGATAGTCTGCCTTCGGCTCAGGTCATGATTCCGGGGTCCCAGGTTTGAGCCCCGCATCGGGCTCCCTGCTCGGCGGGAAGCCTGCTTCTCCCTCTCTCACTCCCCCTGCTTGTGTTCCTGCTCTAGCTGTGTTTCTCTCCATCAAATAAATAAATACAATTTTTTTTAAAAAGTATTCCTATGTGGTTCTAGGGTCTCTGGCCATCATGTCTTGGTGGACTTGTAGAGATGCCGCCTCTGTAAACCTTTGCCACCCTGCACTATTTAGAGTTCTTTTCTGTAATGTTCTTGCTTTTACACAGGCTTGTGTCTCTGTATCAGTCATCCTTTTACTCCTTCTTCATTTGGCAGATTCCTACTTACCTTTGAACATTTAGCTTACATATTCTCTCCTCTAAGAAAAAACTTCCCTAGTGTCTGTTGTCTCATGCCGCGATGGGTTAAGCACCCTTCCTGTGAGCTAACAATATATAAATCTCTATGGCATTTATTACCTTGTAACTCTTTGCTTTTATTAGTTAAATTTATAGAACATGTTTTCTTCATTTTATCTCTTCCTAACGAGGCTATGAAATCACTGATTTTTTTTTTTTTGCCTTTGTATCTGCACTGATTAGTATGGTAACAAATTGTTAAATGTGTTTAACAAGTGAAGGGAAGTCACTGAGGTATAAATGACTTACTTTGGAAGTTGTCACTGGATATTAACATTTTATTCTCATTGTTAAATAGGAAAGGTCATGATTGAGCAGACTGAACAGAAGGTAGAAGGGAGGTGGGGGTGAGGAGCTGGATGCAGGTGGTCAGGAGGTACAGAATTGCAGTCAGAAGGTAACTAAGGACTGGGGATATAATAGAATGTATGATGTGATGTCTGTAGATAACACTGCTGTATGGTGTATTTGAAAGTTGTTAAGAGAGTGGATCCTAATAGTTCTCTTCACAAGGGGGAAAAAAGGTAGAAGATTTAGGCTTTCTGCCAGCTGTCAGAAATATGAGTTCTTCTATGGCCATAGTTAAAGATGATAGAAAAATTGGGCACCTGGGTGGCTCAGTTGGTTAAGCGTCTGCCTTTGGCTCAGATTGTGATCCCAGGTAGGGGGATCGAGTCCCCCATCGGGGTCCTTGCCCCATGGGGAGCCTGTTTCTCCCTCTCTCTCTATTTCTCATGAATAAATGAAATAAATCTTTGGGGAAAAAAAGATGATAGAAGAGTCACGGAATACTTAACAGGAAGGAACCATTAAAGTGATCTGATATAATCATCTTGTTTTACAAACAAGAAAAGTTTTATAAATGAGAAAACAAGAGACATCAAAGTTGAGGAACTTACTTGCCTGAAGTCAAAAGTTGATTAGTGGTAGAGTAAAGACCAGAACTCAAGTTTTTTTCCCCCAATTCAGGGTTCCTCCCTCTACCCCAGAGTTAACTGCTTGGCTTCCTTAGTAACTTCCCAATAACTGCCTCATTAAGTTGTTTGTGATCACATAAAAATAATGCATTGGTGGGGCGCCTGGGTGGCTCAGTTGGTTAAGCGACTGCCTTCGGCTCAGGTCATGATCTTGGAGACCTGGGATCGAGTCCCACATCGGGCTCCCTGCTTGGCGGGAAGCCTGCTTCTCCCTCTCTCACTCCCCCTGCTTGTGTTCCCTCTCTGGCTGTGTTTCTCTCTGTCAAAATAAATAAAATCTTAAAAAAAAATAAATAATGCATTGGTGTAATGTGATGAACACTGGCTGTTATATGCAACTGATAAATTGCTGAATGCTACATCTAAGACTAAGGATATGTTGGCTAATTGAATTTAAATTTTAAAAAATGCACTGGCAAGTACTTCAGAAAGTATAAAAGGGCTAAGCAGTAGCAGATACATTGTGGTGGACCCAGAGGTTTCGGGTTTCTATATCTGTCAGTTTCCCTCTAACTGGGAAAACATTTCCCCTCATTTGTTTTATTGCGATCAAATAGTATAAAGTGAAGGAATGAAAACATTCTAGCAGGTGGTTTCTAGGATCTGCAGTCACAGTGTATAGAAAAAGGACCTTTCCATGGAGGTATTTCGGGCACAGAGAAGACAAAAGAACGGAGTGCTTGTCTGCATGGGAGAGATATATGGGCATCTTAAACCAGTCTGTACACATAAGCCCTGGTAAATGAAGCCACATTATTCATTCATTTCACAAACAACTTCAAACACAAAGACACCCACAAAATCCCCTACCTTAAATTGGATATACTTCACAAGATCGAATTCTTTGGCGTACATCCTGAAGTACTCGAGGACCTCAGAGTTGTGCATGAAGTTAGGGTAATGATCAGGGATGGGGTAGTCACTGAAGCACATCATCTCCTTCGACGTGTTGATGATCACTGACTTGTAAATACTGGCCCTTCCTTCTTCTGGATTTTCCTGCATTAAATAAGAAGCATTCATAGCAACTTGAGAATGAACTTCATGGTTTATTAACAGTCAGTAAACATTTCAAGAAGTTTTCTGAAAGAAATGTCAAACAAAGTTATGTAGCCACACACACCCCTCCACATCTCCCAGTATTTGTGCCCTCGCATGTAGTCTCTTCCCTTTGAATCTGAGTCACCTTTGATTTTGACTAACGGCATACAATTGCAATCATACTGAATAGCTTTCAGGACAGTCCTAAGGAGTCTTGCAGCCTCTGCCCTCTGTCTCTTAGAAAGCCTGAGCTGGTAGAAGTCGGCAGATAGGTAAGAAGTCCAACTACCGTAAGACACCATTCTGTGAGTAAGCCCAAGTCAGACATGTGAAGAGAATGTGTGGGATACAGAGATGTGCAGCCAGCCCCCAGAAATTTGATTAATCCCAGCTGAAGTTTTAAACATGTGAACAAAGAGACTGTAGCAGATATGCAGTCTCAGCTGTCATCTAATTGCAATGACCTGAGATTCGCAGGTAAAAACTGCTCATCTCAATAATAGTCTTCTAAATATTTTATGTACTTCAGAGCCTAGGTGAGTTTCAGGGGTTGTTGTACACTGGCAAGACTGTTCTCCAGGAAACACTACTAACTTCTATTCTGTCCAGCATATGTTCCCATAATAACTCATTTTTACTCATTTCAAAGACGATTACTTGGTGTTAGCACAAACAGAAACTTATGAAATGGGAAGTTCTGCTGGAGAGAGTGAAGTTAATACAATGTTTTCTGGAGAGCAATGTGACAAGTATATGAAAACCTTTGAGGGGCACCTGGGGGTTCAGTCGTTAGGCATCTGCCTTCGGCTCGGTCCTAAGATCGAACCCCACATCGGGCTCCCTGCTCGGCGGGAGGCCTGCTTCTCCCTCTCTCACTCCCCCTGCTTGTGTTCCCTTGCGGTTTTTCTTTCTCTTTTTTTTTTTTTTTTAAGATTTTATTTATTTTGACAGAGAGAAACACAGCTAGAGAGGGAACACAAGCAGGGGGTGTGAGAGAGGGAGAAGCAGGCTTCCCGCCGAGCAGGCAGCCCAATGCGGGACTCGATCCCGGGTCTCCGGGATCATGACCTGAGCCGAAGGCAGTTGCTTAACCAACTGAGCCACCCAGGCGCCCCAGTTTTTCTTTATCAAATAAATAAAATCTCAAAAAAAAAAAAAAACCCTTGAAACTTAGCTTTTTAAGAAATATTCAGGCATAGTAGTTATGTTAAATGATGTTAATGATAGCATTATTTATAGAAAAGAAATAAACTAAGTACCTGTGATATTGTGACTTACAAGAAATATATGTTTGGTCATCGAGATGACCAGACTGTGTATCTCATATGTTTTTGGTCTTTGTATATTATTTGTGCATGTATATGTGGACTTGTCTACGTCTCCTGACTCACAACTCCCCAAACCCTTGGAATTTCCCAAGTGTTAAGAATGATAAAGATAGGGTGCCTGGGTGGCTCAGTGGGTTAAGCCTCTGCCTTCAGCTCAGGTCATGATCTCAGGGTCCTGGGATCGAGGCCCACATCGGGCTCTCTGCTCAGCAGGGAGCCTGCTTCCTCCCCTCTCTCTCCCTGCCTGCCTCTCTGCCTACTTGTGTTCTCACTCTGTGTCAAATAAATACTTTAAAACTTTTAAAAAATGATAAAGATGTCTTTCGTTGTGTTAATGAGGTAACTTTTGGAAACCACTGAAGGTTAGGGGCTGATCGCCAAAGGAACCAAGCAAGGGGAACCTGGGTGGCTCAAGTCAGTTAAACACTCCACTCTTCATTTTGGCTCAGGTAGTGATCTCAGGGTTGTGAGATTGAGCTCCGTATTGGACTCCCTGCCGAGCTAGGAGTCTGCTTGAGGTTCTCTCTCCCTCTCCTTCTGCCTCCCCCACCCCACCGAGCACATTCTCCCTCCTTCTCTCTCTATTTAAAAAAAAAAGAGGAGCCAATGAAGTGAGTAGAGGGCTAGAAATTTCAGTCCCAGCCCACCCCCACCACTGACCTTTGGGGAGGGGAGAGAGGCTGCAAGTTGAATAAATCGTCAACGGCCATGATTTATTGATTTCATCAACCATGCCTCACAATGAAGCTTCCATAAAAACCCCAAAGGGGGCACCTGGGTGGCTCATTTGTTAAGCACGCCCCACATGGGGCTCCCTGCTCGGCGGGAAGCCTGCTTCTCCCTCTCTCACCCCCCCTGCTTGTGTTCCCTCCCTAGCTGTGTTTCTCTCTGTCAAATGGATGAATAAAATCTTTAAAAACAAAACAAAACAAAATCCGAAAGGATGGGGTTTGGGGAGCTTCCAGGTTGGTGAAGCTGAGGAGATACGGGACAGTAGAGCACTCAGAAAGAGCACGAAAGCTCTGTGTCCCATGTCCTGCGCATTCCTTCCATTTGGCTGTTGGAGTTACATCCTTTTATAGTAAATCGGTGACCTAGTGAGTAAATGCGTTTCCTGGGTTCCGTGAGCCACTATAGCAAATTAATCAAAGCCAAGGAGAGGGTCATGAGAACCTCTGACGTACAGCCAGTGGGTCAGAGTGTAAGTGATAACCCGGATCTGTGACTTGTCTCTGAAGTGGGGTGCAAGTGGGCGGCTCTTTCACAAGTCTAAAAGTACATATTATGACTTCTTCATCTGGAAAATTCCCATCATTCAAGAGTCACATCAAATGGCACTTCTTTAAAGAAGATGTTCCCGTTTTCCCGACAGTTAGATGTCCCATTCACCTCTAAGCTCTGAAAGGCAACTTAAACGTGATACTGTACTATTCTGTATGTGTTTCTATGACTGTGATGTGCCCGAGAATAGGATGTCTATCTTACCCTTCGTTGTGTCTGTATCATTAACACAGTGCCTGATGTGTAGTGGATGTTTAATAAGTGCCTTGAAATGAATTAATGAGTGAATTATGGAAAATGAATTTGGAGACACCTGAACTATAATTTTCAAATCTAGGTAGAAACATTGAAAATGGCCTATAACTTTCAGGAAAAACAAACAAACAAACAAACAAAAACTTGGGGCACCTGGGTGGCTCAGAGGGTTGAGCCTCTACCTTCAGCTCAGGTCATGATCTCAGGGTCCTGGGATCGAGCCCCACATCGGGCTCTCTCCTCGGCGGGAAGCCTGCTTCCTCCTCTCTCTCTGCCTGTCTCTCTGCCTGTTTGTTATCTCTCTCTCTCTGTCAAATAAATAAATAAAATCTTTTTAAAAAAACCCACCAAAAAACTAATATTACAAAATTAAATTCACATTCTGACCACCAAATATATAAAATTATGTCTGCATGGGGCAATTATATACTACCTATATTTACCCATGTTTATATAATTATGCATTGTATAACCTCTCCTGTCAGATGGTTCTGAGTATATTTTACTTATTTTAAGTCAAGAAAACTTGAAAATAGGAAAAACAAGTTGATATTAAGGAAGTAGAATTTTTTCTTTTGTTTTTGTTGAAATTTTGTTTATACAGCACCCATTCATGATTTAAAAAAGAAAAAACCAAGAATAGAGGGGTGCCTGGTGGCTCGGTGGTTAAGCCTCTGCCTTCAGCTCAGGTCATGATCCCGGAGTCCTGGGATTGAGCCCCGCATCGGGCTGCCTGCTCAACGGGAAGCCTCCTTCACCCTCTCTCACTACCGCGGCTTGCGTTTCCTCTCTGGCTGTGTTTCTCTCTGTCAAATAAATAAAATCTTTTTAAAAAAAAAGCTAAGAATAGAGAAAAATCTCTTCAGTTTTATTTTTAAAAATCTATAAAATATCCACAGCTAACATCATAACTTAATGTGAGAAAATGGACAATTTACCCCTTAAAATTGGGAACAAGGCAAAGATGTTCTCTCTCACAATTCCTGTTCAACACTGTACTAGAAATCCTAGTTGGTGTAATAAGACAAGAAGTGGAATAGTGGCTGTACAGACTGCATTCCCACCAACAGTGCAAGAGGGTTCCCCTTTCCCACATCCTCGTCTATACCTGTCATTTCTTATGTTGTTGATTTTAGCCATTCTGACAGGTGTGAGGTGATATCTCACTGTAGTTTTGATTTGTATTTCCCTGATGTTGAGCATCTTTTCATGTGTCTGTTGGCCATCTGTAGGTCTTCTTTGGAAAAATGTCTATGCATGTCTTCAGCCCACTTTTTAATTGGATTATTTGTGGTTTTGGCTGTTGAGTTTGATACGTTCTTTATAGGTTGTGGATACTAATTCTTTATCAGATATATCATTTGCAAATATCTTTTCCCATTCCATGGGCTTCCTTTTTAGTTTTGTTGATTGTTTCCTTTGCTGGGCAGAAGCTTTTTATTCTGATGAACTCCCCATAGTTTATTTTTGCTTTTGTTTCCCTTACCTCGAGACATATCTAGAAAGGAACTGCTATGGCCTATGTCAAAGAGGTTGCTGCCTGTGTTCTCCTCTAGGATTTTTATGGTTTCAGGTCTCACATTTAGGTCTTTCATCCATTCTGAATTTATTTGTATGTGTAATGTAAGAAAGTGGTCCAGTTTCATTCTTTTACATGTCATTGTCCAGTTTTCCCAACACCATTTGTTGAAGAGACTTTTTCAGTTGGATATCCTTTCCTGCTTTGTTGAAGATTAATTGCCCATGTAGCTGTGGGTCCCTTTCTGGGTCTTCTGTTCTGTCCTACTGATCTATGTGTCTATTTTTGTGCCAGGACCATACTGTCTTGATCACTACAGCTTTGTAATATAACTTGAAGTCTGGAATTGTGATGCCTCCAGCTTTGCTTTTCATTTTCATTTTCAAGGTTACTTTGGCTATTGGGGGAAAATAGTAGGGAGGTTCCTCAAAAAGTTAAAAATGGAACTACCCTATGGCCCAGCAATTGTAATACAAGGTGTTTACCCAAAGAATACAAAAACGCTAATGCAAAGTTTAGCACAAGGAGTAGAACCATGCTTTCTAGAGCCTGTCTGTGGGGTTCACTGAGCTAAATGCATCACAGATCTTATCCCTGTGGCAAAATTCATGTATTTATATTCTTTTTCACGTCACTAACACAGCAAAGTGTTTTCTTGTGTCAACAAAACCATCAAAGGGCACCTGGGTGGCTCAGTTGGTTAAGTGGCTGCCTTTGGCTCAGGTCGTGATCCTAGGGTCCTGGGATCAAGTCCCGCAACGGGCTCTCTGCTCTCCCTGCTTCTCCATCTGCCCCTTTCTCTCTCTGTCTCTGATGAGTAAATAAAATCTTCAAAAAAAAAAAAAAATCAAACCCTTCCAAACACCTGCTGGATCCCAGGTAGGGTTTACCACTGTGTCCAACCCACTGCTTTTTATAAAGGAGAATGAGAACAGAGCAATGTTGGGTCAGTGAATGGAGAAAGCAGCTGCTGCACCAGGTTTTTACATTTTCCTACCATCAATTAAGTATGCCCTCTACAAATATACCGTCGTTGTATTTCCTGCCTAAGCACATGTCTCACACATATGAACAGGGATTTCATTTCTCTTTAAGAAGAGAGAACAGTGTTGCTCTTCTGTTCCTTTGATTGACTCAGAATTCTGGCAACAGAAACTCTCAGGACTGTACTCAACCTTGTCTGCACATTGGAATAATCTGGGGAACTCCAAAAAACACTAATGCCTGGTCCCTACTTCCAAAGACCCTGTTTTAATTGCTCCTTGTCTAATACGCAGTCAAGGTTGAGATCTGCAGGGAGTGCGCTGGCCCCAGAAAGCTCAGGGCACCAGAGTCCATCCCATCAACCTCAAAAAGTCTTTTTCTCCACACATTCTTAGCTAAACTGCAGAATGCTTGAGGGCAGTGTCAGGAGTTTATTTTTATTTCATATCATAGTCTAACAAAGTCCGAAGTCCAATATACTGTTACTGATTTTTTTTAAAGATGCCATGTCATCCTCATTTATCAGCTGGAAATCTGGGGTTAAAGACTATAGGGCAAAGGTCTCCACACCAGCTGCACATTAGAAATAAGTAGTGAAGGGGCGCCTGGGTGGCTCAGTCGTTAAGTGTCTGCCTTGGGCTCAGGTCATGATCCCAGAGTCCCCGGATCCAGCCCTGCATTGGGCTCCCTGCTCGTTGGGAGGCCTGCTTCTCCCTCTCTCACTCACCCTGCTTGGGCTCCCTCTCTAGCTATGTTTCTCTCAGTCAAATAAATAAATAAAATCTTTAAAAAGAGAAAGAGAGAGAGAGAGAGAAGAAAAGAAAAGAAAAGAAAAAAGAAAAACAGTGGAGAGCTTTTTGGCAGCACAAGCCAACTTTAAAACCACAGCTTCTGAATGGTCTGACATCGGTATTTGTTAAAGTTCCCTAAGGGATTCTTTAAAGTATAGCCAGTGCTGAGAACACTGCTCTCTACCCTCTAAGTGGTTTTGCATTCATTCATTGGTCTTTTATTTGTTTTGAAGGGAAGAGAGTTAATAAATTTAAGAATTTTTAAAAGCCTGTTCATCTAAGGGTGTTTATTAATTTATATTTTATTTTATTTCAACTTTATATTATATCCACTTGGTGTCTTTTTTATATTACTTTTTTAATATCATATATACTCTTTTAAGATTTTTTTTTTTAAGTAATGTCTATACCTGACACGGGGTTCAAACTTACAACCCTTACAATCTTACAAGATCAAGAGTCACATGCTGTACTGACTGAGCCAGCCAGGTGCCCTACCTATACTCTTTATAGAGCTTTGCTACTGGAAATGTAGTCCTCAGATCAGCACCATCGACATAATCAAGGGGTTGCTCAGAGATGCAGAATCTTGTCAGCCCTCCAGATTAATGAATCAGATTGCACATTCTGGCCGAATCACTGGTGACTCCTATGCACATTACAGTTTGAGAAGCATTACTTTGGTCGGCTTCAAGGATTTTAAAAATTCATTTTTTAAATTTTTTAACTTTTATTTTTTAATAATTTATTTTATTTTTTCAATGTTCCAAGATTCATTGTTTATGCCCCACACCCAGTGCTCCATGCAATTTGTGCCCTCCTTAATAATACTCATCACTAGGCTCAACCATCCCCCCACCCCCTCCCTTCCAAAACCCGCGGTTTGTTTCTCCGATTGACTAAAGAATCTTACAAAAATATTGCCAGCATTAACTACTTATTAAATCCTCAGCATTCATAAGAGGTTTATCATTTTAAAGCTATTTTATTCATAAAGTAATATTAAACGGTGTAAAATCAAGATGATATGTTTCACATTAGCACCTACTTTCCACCATCAGTCTGATCTAATGTTGAGAGGGGACTAAGAGGGCGCCTGGGTGGCTCAGTGGGTTAAAGCCTCTGCCTTCAGCTCAGGTCATGATCTCAGGGTCCTGGGATTAAGGCCCGCATTGGGCTCTCTGCTCAGCGGGGAGCCTGCTTCCTCCTCTCTCTCTGCCTACTAGTGATCTCTCTCTCTGTCAAATAAATAATTTTTTTTTTTTTTAAAAAGAGGGGACAAGAATTGACTGAAATTAATGTCTTGAGAACTTAAAAGTAATTATTACTAGAAAGTATTCAGCAGTAATAATAAGGAGACAAGTGGAAAGTAAATCACATATTCCTGCTTTGCAGGCAGAATAGAGAAAGAGGAAGAGAGATAGGAAAATGCAGTGATGGTATGTGAGAATAAAAATATGGGTGTATACTGAATCCCTAGGACCGTCACAAGAAAAAGAAAATGGCAGCCCCGAGTCATGTCTTATTGGCCACCCGGCGGCAGTGGTGGAATTCAGAGTGCTTGGGATGACCCTATGTACGAAAGCCCCAGCGAACTGCAGAGAGAGGAGTTAGGGAAGTGGGGGAGAGCAGGACTCCAAAGAACGAGCCAACCAGGGGGTGGCAGAGAAGCAGCTCTCAGAGGAAATTCTTGAGGAAAACAGCATCAGCATGTAAAACGTATTTAATCCAAAATTAATGGATGTTTATAATACCTCAGGATCCACAACTGTGTAACTGTGGATTGTGTGAGAATGAACGTCTCTGTTTCCACAAGCATTTTAAGAAGCCCCTCAAGACATTTGCTTTGCAAGGTTTTATTTATAAAACATAAATATATTTGACACCTAACATGTGCTAGACGTTACACTTGGCTCTGGAAATATAATGTGTGGGTGTGCACATGTGTATCTATGCATATATGTGTGTAAAATATATTACATAGGATATATAATATAATGGACACAGATGTAGTCTTAACAGAAGTCAGAGAGTTAAAACAAAATAAAGCTTCTTTGTTTTTTTTTTCTTTTTAAGATTTTATTTATCTATTTGACAGAGAGAAACACAGCTAGAGAAGGAACACAAGCAGGGGGAGTGAGAGAGGGAGAAGCAGGCTTCCCACCGAGCAGGGAACCAGATGCTGGCCTCGATCCCCGGACTCCAGATCATGACCTGAGCTGGAGGCAGATGCTTAACGACTGAGACATCCAGGTGCCCCTAGCTTCTTTCTTTTCTTTTCTTTCTTTCTTTCTTTTTTTTTTTTTAAGATTTTATTTATTTGAGAGAGAGATCACAAATAGGCAGAGAGGCAGGCAGAGAAGGGGGGGGGATACAGGCTCCCCGCTGAGCAGAGAGCCCAATGTGGGGCTAATCAGAGGACCCTGAGATCATGACCTGAGCCGAAAGCAGAGGCTTAACCCTCTGAGCCCCCCAGGCATTGGCTTCATTTTTTTCTAGGAAGCAGTTGATATGTGCTGCAATTTTGCCAAGTAGATACTCAGAAAAAAAAATCCCAGGTTAAGTTTTTAACAGAGTAAGTTTAAACCGCTTTGCAGGTAAAGCCAGAAACCTGATAAGCGGGTAGAATGTGGGCCTGAACTAGGCACTGCCCGATAGTCATTGCCAAGCCCGGCTAGGGTGCCTGCCAAAGGTGCCAGAGTCACGGGCCCCGCTCCCGGCCCACTGAATAATAGCAATGGCATGTTCCGCTCATTGTATACTTGGCGCACTTATTAGTGATTGACGGAATTAGCCATTCACTTAATCCCCACAATAACTCTATGAAATGGGAGCTATTATCATCTCCTTCTCAAAGATGAGAAAACAGAGGTACACTGAGGTCTAGTAATTTTCCCCAAGGTCACACTGCTAGTAGGTACAGACCTAGGATTTGAACCCAGGCTGTGTGCTTAACTTTTATACTATGTTGTGGCTGGATTTCAATAGCATAATTTTCTATTAATTACCAGACATTAATTAACAGCCTTTTCAATTCATGCCCAAGACTGAGGCATGGGGAGTGGGGTTCTGCCAGGGGGTGTTCACTCTAAGTCTGAGTAAGGACTACTGTCAAATAGTTTGTTCCCCAAGACAGAGCCATGATGCCAAAGGACTACCATGCTGTTCAGCTAAGGATGCTATGAAGCCATTTATGTATGAGTGAGTGCATGGGTGGAAAGGGCAGAAGGAGAGAGTGAGCGGGAGACCCTCAAGCGGACTCCATGCTGATCACAGAGCCCAACGTGGGACTCAGATTTCATGACCCTAAGAACATGACCTGAGCTGAAATCGAGAGTCAGACACTCAACTGATTGAACCATCGGGGTGCCCTGCTAGGAAGCCATCTTTAAGTGGCTGATCAATACTGCGTTTGTTTGTATGAAATAGGAAACACATCTGAACACCTTAATACCATTCGCTGGTTTAGAAAGTGAGTTTAAAAGCAAACCAATGGGGGTGCCTGGGTGGCTCAGTCATTATTTGGCTCAGGTCATGATCCTGGAGTTCTGGGATCAAGGCCGCATTAGGCTCCCTGCTCGGTGGGAAGCCTGCTTCTCCCTCTCTCACTCCCCCTGCTTGTGTTCCCTCTCTGGCTGTGTTTCTCTCTGTCAAATAAATAAATAAAATCTTAAAAAAAAAGGGGGGGGGTGCCTGGGTGGCTCAGTTGGTTAAGCGACTGCCTTCAGCCCAGGTCATGATCCCGGAGACCCGGGATCGAGTCCCACATCGGGCTCCCTGCTCGGCGGGAAGCCTGCTTCTCCCTCTCTCACTCCCCCTGCTTGTGTTCCTTCTCTTGCTGTTTCTCTCTGTCAAATAAATAAATAAAAAATCTTTAAAAAAAAAAAAAGAAGAAGAAAGAAAGAGGAAAAAAAGAAAGAAGGGAGGGAGAGAGGAAGGAAAAAGGAAAGAAAAAAGAAGACCGTACTGAGAAGGGGATTCCTGGAAAGAGCTGTAAGCAAGTATTCTAGATCCCTCACTATTAATGCAGACCGGTAGCAACCACTGTAAATTCCCTAACTACTTTACATTTTATTTGTTATCTTGTTACACTCCACCAGCCCCCCAGTTTACCCTTTGAGATTGCAGCAAAACTCATTAGTTGAAGATGATCTCCGAACCATTTTCACTTGCACAGATAACAACTGTTACCTGTGTCCTCTTTTTCTGCTAGCCTCAGGGGCAAAAAGAACCTGCGTAGAACCTGAGGGACGGCTGCTTAGAAGAGGCCCGCAGACTGAATTCTAGCAAGTTTAATCACTGTAAAGCCCAGCGCATTTCCTGACCAAGATAAAATATACAATTATTGGAGGAGGTCATCGAGAGGGCATGACCACCGGTTGACTGGCAGGCTGGACTCAGGCAACTGGCCTCCTCATCCCTTCCCCTGGACTTGGGCACTTCGCCACTGGTGAATTCTGCCTCTGTAATCCATCCAGCGCTGAGGGGAAACACGAGTGGGGACCGGTAAGCCTGTCATCCCCACAGCGTGGTAACTTACCAATATAAATTGCCTGCAGGCATAAGGAAATAGGATAAGCAACCCACACCGCACTGAGTGTCATCACTCCCGGTGGGTGACAGCGCACGACTGAGAACCCAACCAGGTCGTCCCCATCCGTGCAGCTCAGCCATCATTGCCACCACCTTAGATACCTCGGCCAGGGTCCTGGGAGCCACGTGTTGTGCTGGGCTTAGCAAATGCCTTTTTTTGTTATACCTCTGACCACTGAGTCACAAGACCAGTTTGCATTTACATGGCAGAGGCAACAATGGGTCTTTTGAGTGACTCTCCAAGATGCCCTGCACAGCCCCACCATAGGTCATGGGATGGTAGCCCGAGACCTCCCTGTTTTCCTCCCCCACATCACTAAAATAGGTCCATTACATTGATGATATAATGTTAATATGGGGGGGCACCTGGTGGCTCAGTCGTTAAGCGTCTGCCTTGGGCTCAGGTCATGATCCCTGGGTCCTGGGATCAAGCTCAAGCCTGCACTGGGCTCCCTGCTCGTGGGAAGCCTGCTTCTCCCTCTCCCACTCCCTGGCTTGTGTTCCTTCTCTCACTCTCTCTCTCTGTCAAATAAGTAAATACAAAATCTTAAAATAATAATAATAACGATGTTAACATGGGAAGATCTGCCTCTGCTGGAGGCCTAGAGGCTTTGCAGGAGCACGTGCGAGAAAGAGGATGGGCAGTGCACCCACACAAGATTCAGGGTCAAGGCACTGCTGTAAAATTTTTGGGAGCTGTCTGGTCAGATAAGACTTGTGTTGTCCCAGAAGCTGTGATAGATAAGATGCGAGCCTACCCAACCCCTAAGAATGGGAACGAGATGCCAGCCTTTGTAAGGACTTGGGGGCTTTGAAAGGACTTCTGTTGCCCACATGGCACAGTGCCCCCGTTCCTTATGCCACCTGGTAAAGAAAGGGCACATGTGGGACTGGGGATCAGAGCAGCAAGCTGTGTTCAAAAATACTAATAAAGCAGGTTATAGTTCTGGGCATCTCCCAAGCAGGACTACCTTCTGAATTAGCTATGTGTATGACTCTGGAATATATGGGCTGGGCAGTAGCAGAAATAGAAGGAGAAAGTACTCCCAGGATTTTGGTCTCAGCTGTGGAAAAGAGCAAAATCCTGTCTATGTCCATAGAGCAACAGCTCCTGCCAGTGTAAAAGGACCCCTCCAGGTCAAGCCTCTCACCAAGGAACAGTGCGCTATGGTAAGAACTTCGCTGCCCATCAAGGACCGGGAGGAGAATATACTCCTGGACTCAGCTCACACTGCCTCTTTGATGAAGTGACTTCCCTATTTGCGGCAGAGGCGCACCCTGCCCACCAGCCTACTAGAAATGCAGGTGCTACTAGGACCTGCGCAGCAGGGAGGGCCTCCAGATGCCCCTGCCCCTGTATCTGTTGTGTCCCTGTAGCCCGTAGGAAGGGAGGGGGAAATTCTAGGGGTGGTCCCATTTCAAAGGTGAAAGTCATGACAGTGACTGGGGATTCCAGCTCTCCCGGAACCCTCAAGCAGCAGGGTTGGTGGAAAGGAAAAATGGGCTATTAAAGGAGCAGGTGAAATTACTAACACATAAACCATTTTGGCCAAGTAGACTAAAGTACAGCCCCAGACTTTCACACATTTGATGACCAACCAGTGAGTCTTGCTACGCCATATGCCAGACTGGGGACCCCTGGTAAGGCACTCGGCACCTTAAGGTGTGGAAGTCATAGAACCCCGCCACTGCCCCAGCTCTCCCCAGTATCAGCATGCCGTGCTGTTGAGAACACCAAACCCTGAGAAAGGCATCATCTACTGGAATTTGCAATGGGAAGTTCTGCTGGGATGGGTGAGTTACTTTTCACTCCTGGGTGAGGAGGATACTCAGTGTTCCCTAGGATCCTGCTGTCTGCTACAAGCTAGGCCTCTTGAAACACACTACACCTGCAAGGGAATATGTACCGTAGAGGGAGAGAAGGGGCGCCTGGAGGCTCGGACCTTAAGTGTCTGCCTTCTGCTCAGGGCATGATCCCAGAGTCCCGGGATCCAATCCTGCATTGGGCTCCCTGCTCAGCAGGAAGCCTGCTTCTCCCTCTCTCACTCCCCATGCTTGTGTTCCCTTGTGTTTCTCTCTGTCAAATAAATAAATAATCTTAAAAAAAAAAAGTTGCTGTGTGTTCATACCTGATGAGTCAACTGAAATATCACTTTTACTAAATCACATGAGAACATAAGCGAATACAGTGAGTGGGAGCCAGGGGTTCTGTGTGGAAAAGAATTGTTTTGGGAATCATTACCTTAATCTGTGTTTTCTTTGCATGTGCCTACCCTGTTGCTGTGATATCTGCCTCCCATGCAGACAGACACCAAATGGGCCACCTCCATGATAGCAACCCCCCTTGCTCACTGCTCACTGTAGAGGAGGGGGGTGTATGGGGCACCTGGGTAGCTTGGTTGGTTAAGCGTCTGCCTTGGACTCATGATCCCCGAGTCCTGGAGTGCTGGGATTGAACCCTGCATCCTGCTCCGTGTTCGGCGGGAGGCCTGCCTCTCCCTCTCTCACTCCCCCTGCTTGTGTTCCCTCTCTAGCTGCGTTTCTGTCAAATAAATAAACAAAATCCTAAAAAAAAAAAATGAAGAAGAGGAAGAGGGGTGTGTGTGACGTTGTAAAAGCTGGTCCGATGAAGTGGCATGTTAGGGGGAGGTCACCAAGAGGATGTGACCACACGTTGACCCAGGACCTGGACCCTCATACATTCCGGAGACTTCGTGGAATGTACATTCAGCTTGCCTTACTAGTGATGCGTTGAGACCAAGTGCTCGGTACTGGCTGAATCCAGTTAAAGCCTCTATATGAACTTTTAACACATGGCCGGTGTGGAAATGTACTTGTCTTGCCGCTGCCCAGGACAAGCCTCATATGTAAGTTCCCTTGCTTATTTAAACCACTTACCTGCCAACCGGAGTGGCCTGCCTCTTTCTACGGTCTCTCTCTGCCCTCCATGAAGGGGACCAGTTTCAGATGACACCTGCGATGGTCCAGAGATTGCAAACTAACACACCTAGTTCCAGTGAGGGTTCCAAATATTAAAGAACCCGAGACTTACCTGGAACCTCCAGAGCCCTCCGATGTCATCAGTTCTTTCGAAGCACACTGGCTCCAAGCCCTCTTCCAGGCAGCACTTGATAGAGGAGAGCCCACTCACACCTCCCCCAATCACAGCAATTCTTTTCTTGGTCATGGTCTCCAGATATCTTTATCAGGCTGGATCAGTGAAACCTGTCCCGAAAAGAAAAAAAGGCACACATCAGTTAACACATTTCAGGGAAGGTCTTGGCCGTGGCATCCTCCAAGTAAATTCTGTGACAACAGGTGCTTTAGGAGAAGCCAGGTTCTGCTGTCCCCCTGGGCATAGGGAATTGTTACCGAAGGGATACGGGAACCCTGCTTCCGCAAAAGCTGGGAGCCGCGCTGTGGTACTGTCTCACTGCCTTTCCTGCAGGACCCGGCCGACCCTTGAGCGGCCAAGCCGAGGCGGCTACGCACTTTTTGGCTGTTGTGGAAGAGATATAAAGCAGCAAAGCGCAAACAGCAGCAGCCAATGGGGAGGAGCTATTCCCCTCCACCTCCTTTCGGACAAAGCCCTCCCCCCCCCCCCCCCCCCCCCCCCCCACAGCTCAGGGGCACCCGCTCCCTCCCCCAGCGACGGGAGTAGCTGGGCCAAACCTGCTTTGGGCAGGAAAAAAAGAAAAGAAAGAAGGAAAATCCCCGCAACTTCTGTTTTTCGATTGCAGTTGCGCGGGGCGTGGAGTACCGTCCCGGGAAGCGGAGCCACCCCGCGTTGCGTTTCCATCCCTCCCCTCTCGGCGTCCACGCTTAACTTCCTGATATCTGCCTTAAAGTGACAAACTCCTTCTGATGCGGGGCACACTAGCCACAATCTCAAAGCAGGTCTTGCCCTAAAAGCTTCAGTGGAGAACACCTACGTCTCAGGATGTGTTACAGCCGAACCCCGCGCCCTGCTCCCCCTCCCCATCCCACTGCCGCCTCGCAGGTGGGCTCTTGGGCTCCAGATTGCAGGTGGAAATTGCCTTGAAATACCCGTGAACCCGACTGGCCGCGGGGGTTCACTGGGTAAAGGGTTACGTTTCCTACTTAGAGGAGGTTATAGTTTAGCAGAGAGGACTAAACACATTTCAATGAAATGGAAGGAGTTTAAAACGTGTTTTCTCGGGCGCCTGGGTGGCTCAGCTGCTTAAGCGTGGCTCCGCCGGGATCCCGGGCTCGCGGAGTGGGCTCCTCTCCCTCTCCCTCTGCTCCTCTCCCCGCACTCACTCTCGCTTTCTTTCTCTCTCTCGCTTAAATAAATAAAAAATTTTTAAGTGCTTTCTCTCCTACAGTTACCTAAGTAATTAAAAACATAACATATCCACTTTTAAAATAGAACTTAATTTGTTCAAATATAAAATCATGCAGAAGAGAGCAGTGTAATTAGATCTAGGGTATCGCGCACACTGAGTCAGAATCAGGGCCCATCCAACCCACCAGTCTGTTTTGACAGATGTGAGGGGTTTTTGGAGAACTAGGCAGTGGCTGGTGCCATCTCTTTGTTTGCCTCCTACTTAATTTCTTAGTCAACTTGGCTCAAGATGGCTTGATGTCACTAATGTCAATCCCGGGTTTGACTCTCTGGTCTCACCGCACAGTACCCTTCATGTGCCAATAATCATTTGTCAAGGGCTCACCTTGTACCTTCAAAAAGTCTGATGGGAATGAACCCATGTAATCTCTCAACAACCCCCGAGGCAAGCAGTCATCAACCCTATTCTCCCAGTAGGTGGAAAGGAAGGCTGGGTGCAAACCAGGCAGTTTAATTTATAAATGAGTTATTTGTAAATTGAATAATTTTGAATGCACTGGAGATGCCTAGTTACAGGAAGAGAGGTGAGTAATTTTATAAATTGACTACTAATCTCTCCCTTACTGAATCAATTTCATAATTTCAGAACTATGTAAGAATTACTTTTAAAACAATATCTTAAATTGTAATTTTATTTTAATTCTTTGCTACTTTGTGTTTTACAATTTATTACTTTTAAGTTTGGCAATTGTGCTTTGTGTGTGTGTGTGTGTGTGTTTATTTATTTGACAGAGAGAAACAGAGAGAGAGGGAACACAAGCAAGGGGAGTGAGAGAGGGAGAAGAGAGCCCGATGTGGGACTCAATCCCGGGTCTCTGGGATCACGACCTGAGCCAAAGGCAGACTCTTAACAGACTAAGTCACCCAGGCGCCCCTGTTTTATGTTGTTTTTAAATTATTTGTAAAATGTTTTAAACCTTGAAGGGTATTTTCTCATTTAGTCTAACTGCTAATTTGCGAGTCAGTCAATTTTTTCATTGGGCTATAACAATTCTTCATTGGGCTATAACAATATATGCAAACTAATATGTAGGTTTAACACAGTTATTCACGCATGCCGTTAGGAGAGAGCAATGGCACAAATGACAGATGTGATAGATAACAGTAATTCCAACATAATGTATATGAGGTTTTGGGAGCAGTGTGTGTGTGTGTGTGTGTGTGTGTGTGTGTGTGTGTATGCACGCACACGCGTTCCTACATATGTAATTGTACAGAGGAGTTTCTGCAAAGGTCTAACCCAGGAAGAGCTTTCAAACAGTACGGCCTCACCTCCACTCAGATGTTCCTCCATGCCCTAATTCTTTCTGTTAAGTCTGCATGTTGGGGCGCCTGGGTGGCTCAGTTGGTTGAGCGACTGCCTTCAGCACAGGTCATGATCCCGGAAACCCGGGCAGGAAGCCTGCTTCTCCCTCTCTCACTCCCCTTGCTTGTGTTCCCTCTCTGGCTGTGTTTCTCTCTGTCAAATAAATAAAATATTTTTTTTAAAAAGTCTGCATGTTGCATTTTACATTCATTCAATAAATATTGCTCTTGGGGGCCACTTCTTCTAAGATGGCAGTTATAGAAGATAGAAGGAACTTAGCTCAGATCTTATTTGAAGAACTGCCAAGGAAGTTGCCCAATGAGCACTGGACTGGGACATAACTCTTCACTTTCTTCACTGTGTCTTTTGATGAGAAATTTTAAATTTTAACGAAATCAATTTAACAGTTTTTCTTTTATGATCAGTGCTTTTTGCTCCTATTCAAGAAATCTTTGCGCATCCCAAGCTCATATAGCCACCCGTGTTTCCAGGGAGAAGATTTATAATTCTAGATTTTAAATTTAGATCTATGATCCACTTTATTTTGTTATTCTTTAAAGATTTTCTTTGTTTATTTGACAGAGAGAAACACAGCTAGAGGGGGAAACACAAGCAGGAGGGAGTGGGAGAGGGAGAAGCAGGCTTCCCACAGAGCAGGAAGCACGATGTGGGGCTCAAACCCTGAGCTGAAGGCAGATGCTTAATGACTGACCCATCCAGGTACACCTCAAAATATATATTTTTTTAAGATTTTATTTATTTATTTTAGAGAGAGAGTGGGCGCACAAGCAGGGGGCAGGACAGCGGAAGAGGAGAGAATTTCAAGCAGATTCGACTAAGCACGCGGAGCCTGATGTGGGGCTCGATCTCACAACCCTGAGATCATGACCTGACCCAAAATCGAGAGTCAGCTGCTTCACCAACTGAGGCACGCAGACACCTTTGTCAAAAGATATTTTAATGCAGTCTGAGTCATGAGGAACATTTACTTCATGGTTATTATGGAGATGTCCTTTTCCTTCTGTGGAAATATGTCACAGGAGTTAAATTCCAGAGCTGGCCAGCTCAAAAGCCTTCTGTGATTAACTGTGTGGATTGCACAACAGTATACTTTTAAATGAAAGAAAAAGCTGTGAAACTGCATGTGGTTAATTTAATGACAAGGCATGACAGTCAAAAGGTGTTCAAATAAAAAGGAGAAAACACAGCCCTGTAATCCAAAGGACCTGAGGGCAAATTTTGACTTGTGGCTAGTTTACAATCTTTGTGCTTTGTCCTCAGAGATTTATTTGATCTTATTCCAGTATTGTGCCCTTACCTTTGGTTTTAAAGAGTAGCGGCAACTTTCTAAACTAACTTGGCAAGAGTCCTGTAAACCAGATTTGCTTTTTGATATACTTAAATGTTCACCCTCTATAGTACATTTCCTCTGAATTTCAAGGTTTTAAATTTATTATATGTTATTTGATGCAAATGATGCATAATAATATCAAAAGTCAAAATGAAATTTTCTCTTTTCTTGAGAGAAAGAAAACTCTTCTTTCATCCCTGTAGAATGATTTTTCCCCTTGAGGACTCTGACCTAAGCCTACCCGAGCCCAAAGGTCTAAGTCCACGTACTTAGAGGTTTGTGCAAATTTTCATCCATGGTCACATCTCTTATTCAGGCTCCATGACTGATTTACTGGATACTGGCAGCCAGTATCCTGCTGTTACCCAACAAGGATGTAACGGCCAACAAACATCTTGTTTGCTAACCCAGGCATGGTCACGCTTGTTTTCATACAGTGGACAGATGCTAAAACCCATTGCTAGCGTGATTAATCTTGCCGAGTTGTTATTGCCGGAGGATTTGCCTTCTCTGTACAGGAATAAAACAAATAATTAACATGAAACCCTTGCATAACCCGAGCAATGAGTTATAAAGGTGTTGGGGTTAGATTTTATTCTGGCAGTTAGCATTGACTTCCTAGAAAACACTGTAGCCTGAGTTTGCCCATCTGGGATACATCTTCTCTGTGCTTTAGGTTTATAACAATCATGGCTCCTGGACTTAAGAATCGTTCTATGGACACCTTGTTCAAACATGCAGGAACGCTATTTATTGAGTGCATATATGTGCAAGTGAAATCCTTATCTTCCCTTCCTCAAGCCGGCTGTTGTCCCCTGCATTCTCTATCTCAGTGCTGACGTCAACATCCACCTAGTTATCTAAGGGAGAAGCCTCCGGAATCCGTATCAGTATTTCTTTCTTCCTCAGCTCTCTATCCAGTCCATGAGCAAGTCCCCTCCAGTGTACGCTCACCAATCTAAAGAATCTATTATTCCTTCGCTAGCCTTGCCTCAGTGCCTTTGCGCTGGGGCCCCTCTGTCTTGAACAGTCTTCTTCCTGGTTTCACACAGTTGGCTTTTCATCATTTCATCACTCAAATGTCATCTTCAGGATTCCATTCTCTTCAATTCACCCTATTTAGAGCTGCTTCCCAGCCCTATTCTTATTCTCCTTACCCTGTTTTACTATCTTGTTACCACCAATACTACCTGATGACTTATTTGTACTCTCCCCAGCGTTTCGTCTTTCTCCATCACTAGAATGGAAGCTTCGTAAGTGCAGAGACTTCTGCCTTGTTCACCCCTGTGCCGGGCACTTGAGATATGGGCAGTACCATCATTCTCTATTGCTCTCATCTGGCCAAAGTCCAACCCTGGTGAACTCCAGTTCTCCAACTACTCCCTGCCTGCACTCAACACACACCACATTGGCCGGTCTCATGACCATAAATCCTGCTGCTGTTGCGTAGCAATGCTCCCGTATTTCCCTAGTCAGTTCACTCCCACATCCCAGACAACTGTTTCATACTTTTCTCTCCTAAAACCTCCAAAGGCCCCTTCCCCTTCCTCAATCTCATCTGATGATTTAAACTTCTTCTTTCATTTAAACGAGAGAAACAATCAAAGGAGATCTTTCACATACTCTCACTACCAGATTGGTCTGCATACTATGCCTCTTCGTGTTCCAGGGCACGAACTGTATGTACTCTGGTCTCGGTGGGCCCCTCCTCTCATTCAAGGGCACCGCTCCTGCAGAATCTGTTTTTCGCTCTCCTGGATCAATCCTATCAGTATTCAGCATGCTCTAATATCACCCATCTGAAAACAAAACAACCCTTCCCTTGACCCCATATCCTGCTTCAGTTACTGCTCCCATTTTTGTTCCCTCTAACAGCAAAACTCTTTGAAAGAGATGTGTGACATCTCTTTTTGTCCCCACTTTCTTTCCTCCTGTTTTCATTTTTAAAACCACTCCAGTCAGGCTTTTGACTCCACAATATTTAGAAATATTCTTGGCCAGATCATCAGTGACGACCATGTTGCCCAATCCAGTGTTTCTTTCTCTATTCTACTTTATTCCACCTCTCAGTTACATTTAACACGGATAATCACTCCCTTCTTCTTGAAATTCCTCTTCATTTGGCTTCAGGGACACCATGCTTTTACGGCTACTATATCACAGGCTATTTTCTTAGGCTCTTCTGCTGGTTCCTCCTTGTCTTCTCAACTTATAAATGTTAACTGTCCAAGGCTAAGTCTCTTATAATTCCAGTCATCCCCTAGGAGGTCCTATCTAGCACCAAGGCTTAAGGTCCATCTGAAAATGATGACTTCCATATTAATATACTTACTTCCAACCCTCCCATGAACTCCAGACTAATCTATCTGATTATTCAAAATCTCTACTTGGATATCTGGGAAGAGTTTCATGTTACCGTGTCCAAAAATGAATTCCTTTTTTATTTGAGTGAGAGAGAGAGAGAGAGAGAGAGAGAGAGGGAGGGAGGGACAGTATGAGTGGGGAGGGGGAGGAGCAGAGGGAAAAGCAGACTCGCTGGGAATTGGGGACCCCAATCCCAGAACCCTGAGATCATGAATTGAGCTAAAGTCAAGTGCTTAACTGACTGAGTCACCCAGGTGTGCAATGAATTCCTTTTATAAATTGAAGTACAGTTGACATTAAAAAATGAAAATTCTTGATGTTCTTCAGACCTCCTCATTCTTGGTCTTACCCCCTCAAAAGTGGCAACTCCATTCTACCATTTACTCAGGTCACATCCTTTAAATCATCCTTTATTCCTGGACTTTTCTCAGAGGCTCAATCCATGTACCTTACAGACTCTACCTTTTCAGTATATCCAGTATCTGACCACTACTCACTACTCCACTGCCACCAGGCTGGCCCAACAACTATTATCTCTTGCCCAGACTCCTGCTAATAATCACTGGTGTCCTAACTGGTCACCCTACTTCCACTCAACCCTCTTCCATAGACTCCTTTCATACACCCTCTAGGGTAAAACTTTCTAGGCGTTATGTCACCAGGAGCTGATTTGGGAGTTTCTCAGCTATCTTTCCTAGCTGTTCTTTTGATGTCAGACTCAAGAGAAATTTTAGCTTAAAGCTAAGACCCTATCGCTGGTATTACACTAAAACAAATGCACTTTAAGTTAAAAATAATAATGGCTCTTTTGTTTGAGTGGCAAGTGGTTGATCTTGCTGCTTTAGCAGGTAAGCCTACCTACAGAAACTGGAGGTGAGGAAAGAAGTCAGACCCATAGATCGGGATGCAAAAATCACTCATGAGCAACCACAAGGGCAGAAGCCCTGCAGAGAAGGCAGGAAAGGATACAGATCTCATTTATGGTTTTTATAAAACATCAAGTAGGAAATCAGTGTAGCCCCATTATGTGACTGTTTCTCTTTCACCTTAACATTGATAACTACCTGATTTTTATTTGCTTATTGCCTGTCTCTTCCTTTTAAATATACACTTAATTTAAAATATAAGTCTAGGGGTGCCTGGGTGGCTCAGTTGGTTAAGCGACTGCCTTCTGCTCAGGTCATGATCCCGGAGACCCAGGATCGAGCCCCACATCCGGCTCCCTGCTTCGCGGGAAGCCTGCTTCTCCCTCTCTCACTCCCCCTGCTTGTGTTCCCTCTCTTACTGTGTTTCTCTCTGTCAGATAAATAAATCTTTAAAAAAATAAAACAATATAAGTCTAATATAAGTATGTTTTACTTAAATGTTTTGCAAATGAGGCTAGTGGCCTCTATCTGCAGTGCTGAGAGTGCTTGACATATGGTAGATGCTCAAAACACTTCTTTGAGTTTTTATGAATAAGTCAACCCAAAGACATCTCTTTGTAACTCAGAACTAATTTCTTTTATTTTAACGGAGACTGGGGGGGGGCGTGTAAGTTAAATCTGAGTTTACTAAAGATGAAGGCACCAAGATCAAAATAAATGGGACGAGTATCATAACATTACCCAGAGAATAATGTGGTTCCTCTTCTAGCTTTCCTCATCTAATGTGGGGAGAATTCTAGTACATGTTTATAGGGTTACTGTGAGGGTTAAATGAGCAAATAAATTACTTTTAAAATCCTCAGGGCAGCACGTCTAACTGCATCATTAAGTACAGTTATTTGGGTATTATAATTTTATATCAGTGCTACATTACTAATTATAAATCACTACATCATAAACCCACTCTAAGCTGATGTTGTCATGATGACCCCTAATCTAACACATTGCCTCAATTTATTCCCCATAATTCACTTGAGGCATTCCTCTGGATAACAGAATTTCCTGTTATTCAGAAGTTCCCAACTTTGGTCTACGGATTTCAGGGCCCAAACCAATTCATCGCGGGTGGGAACGGAACCGAGCGCACCGGGCTTTTACATCCTTGCTGCAAATCGCCGGAGCGCAGGGACCACGTCTTACTGAACTCTACAACCGCAGAGCCCCGCAGAGCCCCGCAGAGATGTGCACCCGGCGCACAGTCAGCGTTACTAATAATGAATGGCGAGCCCAGCCCGACCTCCCGACAGGCCGAGGACGAGCAGCGCAAGGCCGCGGCGCGGGGAAACCCGAGCCCGGCGGCTCACTCGCGGGACGCCTGCGCCCAGACGTCGGCGCCGGACGCGTCTTCAGGCGGCGGCTGCGCGCTAGGGCGGCGGGGCGCGTGCGGAAGGAAGCGCGCGGCGGCCGGGGGCGGAGCCTCGGAGGGGCATGGAGAGCCGGCGCCCCGCGACGAGTGGGGGCAGCATGCCCGGCTTCCTCCGGGCCCTTCAGACCCGGAGCCGAGGCGAGCCGGCGCGGGCACGAGTGCAGGAGCAGGACCTAAGGCAGTGGGGCCTGACAGGTCAGTGGCCCGGCCCGCTTCTTCCGCCGGGACGGGGCAGCTCGATGGGACTCGCCTCTGGCGGGCGGGGGGGCGCCGCGACTGGGACGTCCTGAGGGTTCTTGTTGTTTTTACCTGCGGGCTCCAGGGCCTTTGCTTCCCGCCCGTGCGGTGGGGCGAGGGATAGAGGACCCAGGCCTGGGGTCAGGCGGCCATAGTTCCCGCCCGCGCAGCGCGGGGTCGGTGGGCGCGGAATGAATGAGATTCCGGGCGGGGAAGCGGGGCGCGTCCGCGTGGAGGAACTCGGTGAGACCCCTTCCGAAGGTAAGACCCTTCTTTCTGAAGATGCAGAGGACGTCCTGGCGCCCCAAGACTGTGGGTTTAAAGTTTCTCTTCCGATCGGTTTGGAGGCAGGTCCTGAGGATTTCTTGAGTCGCTCCTGTGAAACCATCAGAACTCGTCTGCTGCTTCAGCGGTCTTCCTGACTTACCGTGCACGTGCAGGTCTTCGATAATTTCCCATTGGTTAATTCTCCGGCAGTGCTCCATTTTACTATTTATTTATTTATTCATTCATTCATTCATTTAAAGAAATCTATTTATTTATTTGACGGAGAAACACAGCCAGAGAGGGAACACAAGCAGGGGGAGTGAGAGAGGGAGAAGCAGGCTTCCCGCTGAGCAGGGAGCCCGATGTGGGGCTCGATCCCCGGTCTCCGGGATCATGACCTGAGCCGAAGGCAGTCGCCCAACCAACTGAGCCACCCAGGCGCCCCTGGGGTCTATTTTAAAATACGCAGCTAAGCGAAGTTTATTAGTTCTTACCGCATATAAGTGTATTTTGTTTATACCAGTCCTTCCATAGAATCTGTGAAGCTCGGAGCTTTACAGACAGCGAGGGTGACACCATCTCCTGTGCGTGGAAAAAGTCAGGCCCTGCTTTATTTCCTGGCCTGGCTACGCTCGACTCATCACCTATCCTCTCCAGTCCTCGAATGGGGAATGCAGTGCATGCCTTAACTGCATTAAAGAAACTTGGATCAGTAATAATCAGGGTTGTAGTCGTTAATGCATTATTCACTGAGTGCTACTGAGTCATTAGATACAGAGATGCGCTAGACAAAATCGGGCCCTGCCCATCCAGAGTTTCTGTGCTGGGGACTGAGTGGTTCCAAAAGTATAAACTAATAGTTACCTACTAAATGCCAAGGAAGTGAGGTTTTGTTGATTCTCAGAATGAAACAAAAGATGCAGTTCTGTATCCAGTTTAGAAGAGGAATGAAGATGAATGGGTAGGATACAGACCTGAAGGAGAAAGATCTCTCCTTTCCTGTCTCTCTGTGTGTGTAAGGAGTGTGTATCCAACCTAAGTAGAAATTTATGAACTGGTGTTTATGTGGGTATCTTAACATATTTTTGTGTACCTATTCTTTGCATGTGTTTTTAGGAGTGATGCTTTGAGAATATTTTTGGGAGAAGGCTAGATGAAGTGTGCTCATTGATACAGACTGCAGATAATACATCTGGAGAAATGTCATCTGGATGTGTGTTATTTTAGTAAAAGCGAGAAGAGAAAAGAGGCTGCACCTTTGCTTGGGTGGAAATAGTTAATGAAGAAGGAAATAGTGTGGAAACTTAATGATGGGAACCATAAATTGTGGTAGTGGAAGGAAAGAAAAAAATAGAAAACAGGTATACAGAAAAGAATAACCATTGGATATTGTAGCTTGAGATTCCTATTTCTAAATAGGATTTGTATTTTGCAAAATGGTTTTTTGAGAGTTGGTTAAAGATCCTTACTGATTTTTTTCTTATTACGGAAGTAGTACATGTTCAAGAAAAAACTTAATTGCCATAATCCTCTTACTGTTAATATGTTCTCATTTATCCTGCCAATCCTTGATCTGTGTGTGTCCATATAATTTTTTTTTTTCTTCTCTGGAGCAGAGTGTGGAGGGATGGAGAGGAGCGAAAATGGGGTTTCAAGCTTTTTGGAAGCAGTTTTTTCTTTTATTATCATTTAGTCTTTTTAGTTACTTATTCTTCTAAAATATTGTATTTAGTGGGTACACATCTTTCAATGAATGGATGTGCCATAGTTTAACTAGTCACATATGTGGGCATTTAGGTTCTTACTTCTTTTGTGGCTATAAATAATACTAGTAAATGTCCCTGTAACCAAATGTTTATCACATCCGTAAGTTTTTAATCCTTCCAAGGCAGCATTTCTAGGCCAAAGATCATGTGAAATTTTTCCTCATTTCTCCACATTCTCACCAACACTGATATTTTCTGATTTGAGAAGTTATGAATCACAGACCTGTACTCCTGAAACAAGTAATACATTATATGTTAATGAAAAAAGTTCTTTTGTTATTTAATTTAATTTTTGTTTCCTAGTGTTGATGGACACTTGGATATTTGTCTTCTTTTTGTTCCTTGGGTATTTTTGCTCCTTGCCCACTTTTTCACTGTGTTTTGCTTTGTTCTTTCTTGCATTGATATGAAATATTTGCCCCACACATTGGGAATATGCATTCTAGTTTGTCTTTTGATTTTGAGTTGTGTGAGTGTGTGTGTGTGTATTTCAGCGGTGATGTTCAAAAGTTCTTTGTAGTCAAATCTTCCGCCTTTTTCTAAATGGTTTTTGCCTTTAGTATGTTCGCTTAGGTGGGGCTTTACTACTCTGAATTTATTATTGTTGGCTTAATATTTTTTTCTAATACAGTTGTGATCTCTTTATATTTAAATTTTTATTTCCTCAAATTTATTAGTGAAGAACTTGATTGAGTTGTTTTCTTCTCGAGTATGTAATGAATTAACCGCTTTTTGAAAACTGATGAAACAAGTATTTTGTTCTGCAGTATTCTTCCCAGTGATTAAAAAACTTTTGGTTGGGAGCACCTGGGTGGCTCATTTGGTTAAGCGGCTGCCTTCTGCTCAGGTCATGATTCTGGGGTCCTGGGATTGAGCCCTCTGTCAGGCTCCCTGCTTATTGGAGAGCCTACTTCTCCCTTTCCCTCTGCCTGTTGCTCCCCCTGCTTATGCTCTCTCTCTTTCTCTGTTTCTCTCTCTCTCTCTCTCAAATAAATAAATAAAATCTTTTAAATAAAAACAAACCCAAAAAACCTTTTAGTTGATCTTCCTCTCCTGAATGGTGTCGCAGATACATCCCATACATTCCAGTGAACTTGAGAAACTCAAAATATATTGGATCATAAAGGTATGTTAGGACCACTTTGTTTTTGTAACATGCAGACCTGTTATTTATGCTGTTTTGCCTGCTTTTCCAGAGATACCGCAGGTTCCTTTGGTTAAAGACCATTGCAGTAAAGTGAATATTGCAGTTAAGCTAGTCAAGTGAATTGTTTTGTTTTCCAATGCATATAAATGTAATGTTTATACTATACTGTAGTCTACTAAGTATGCAATAGCATCATGCAAAAAAAAAAAAAAACCCAATGTATATACCTTAATTAATACTTTTTTGCTGAAAAATGGTAATCCATCATCTGCTTTCAGTAAGTTGTGATCACTGATTACAGATCACCATAACTAATACTGTAGTAATGAGAAAGTTTGAAATATTGTGAGAATTACCAAAATGTGATGGAGACACAAAGTGAGCAAATGCTGTTGGGAAAATGGCGCTTATAGTTTAACTCAGGGTTGCCACAGACCTTTAATTTGTAAAAACAGAACAAAACAAAAACAACACAGCGTCTGTGGAGGGTAGTAAAGTGAAGCACAGTAAAATGAGGTATGCCTGTACTCCTCACCCTTCTGAGAGGTGGGCAAGGGAATTCAAACCACTCTATGATGGCTATAGCTGACGGGTACCCTCACTTTTATTTCTTCCCCAACCCCCAAGCCTGCCTTACCACGTCCTTCAGGCTATAAAGCAAAAGACTACAATTCCCAGACTCCCTTCTAGTTCTGTTGTACCTGATGGCTGTGGGAGATTTGGAAGGGAAAATGTGGGGGAAGCCACAGTGTGCCAGGGATTTGGGTTTTCTGCCTTTCTTTTGGAGACTAGTCCTAACTTCAGGGAGGTTAAGTAGATACTGAGCATCCGTTTTACTGGCATGGCTTGGAGCTGAGGTGGCTAGGGTCCTGGAGCTGACAGTTGGACTAATGGTCTTGTGAGATAATGGAAACTACATATTGGCTCTGCCCCCTGATTCCCAGAATAGGGTTCCTAAGACCCTTGTAATTTCCTTGGTGACAGGAGCATCTTTTGTTCTAATAAGGTAATGCTGGGTATGTTCCCTGATGGCTCTTGGGTGGGGGCTGGTCACAAGAAAGGACAAGCCATAATTAGAAGCTTAGAATTTTTGGCTTTCTCCATTCTCTCGAGATGGGAAAAGGGCTGAAAATGAATTTAATGATTGATGATGCCTATGTGATGAAGCTTCCATTAAAAATCCAAAAAGTGCGGGGTTTGGAGAGGATAAAATGGGATTGTTTTCTTAATATCCCTAATAGCTTGTTGTAAGTGGTTTCCTTGTCTGGTTTTGTTGTCAGAGTCTTATTGAACTTGTAAAAGCAGTTTGGAAGTGTTACCCCCTCTTCTTTTTCTTTTAGAAGACTTTCAAAGAATTGGTATTCTTTGAATGTTTAGTAGAATTTACCAGTGAAGTCATCTGATTCTAGACTTTTTTTTTCTTTTAAAGATTTTATTTATTTATTTGACAGAGAGAAACACAGCGAGAGAGGGGACACAAGCAGGGGGAGTGAGAGAGGGAGAAGCAGGCTTCACGCCGAGCAGGCAGCCCGATGTGGGGCTCCATCCCAGGTCTCCAGGATCATGACCTGAGCCGAAGGCAGTCGCTTAACCAACTGAGCCACCAAGGCGCCCCTGGACTTTTGTTTTTTGGGAGGTTTCTGATTACCAATTCAATCTTTTTACTAGTAATTGGTCTGTTCACATTTTCTATTCAAGAGTCAGCCTTGGAGGGTGGTATTTTTCTAAAAATGTATTGATTTCTTTTAGGTTGTTCAGTTTATTGGTATGTAATTTTTCATAGTAGTTTTTTGACCTGAGCCGAAGGCAGTTGCTCAACCAACTGAGCCACCCAGGTGCGCCATAGTAGTTTCTTATGCTCATTTGTATTTCTTTTTCTTTCTTTTTTTTTTTTAAAGATTTTATTTATTTGACAGAGAGAAACATAGCCAGAGAGGGAACACAAGCAGGGGGAGTGAGAGAGGGAGAAGCAGGCTTCCCGCCGAGCAGGGAGCCCGATGTGGGACTCGATCCCGGGTCTTCGGGATCATGACCTGAGCCGAAGGCAGTCGCTCAACCAACTGAGCCACCCAGGCGCCCACTCATTTGTATTTCTGTCGTGTTTTTTGTAACATTTCTTCTTTCATTTTTAAAAAAGGTTTTATTTATTTTATTTGAGAGAGAGAGAGGGTGAGCAGGGGGAAGGTCAGGAGAGGGAGAGAATCTCAAGCATACTCCATGCTGAGTATGGAGGGGGATGTGGGGCTGGATCTCATGACTCTGAGATTATGACCTGATTTGAAACCAAGAATCAGATGCTTAACCAACTGAGCCATCCAGGGACGCCCCCTCCTCTTTGATTTCTGATTGGATTTATGTGAATCCCTTTTTTTCTTGGTGCATCTAGCTAAAGGGTTGCCAGTATTGTTTATCTCTTCAGAGAACCATCTCTTGGTTTCATTAATCTTTTCTGTTGTCTTTTTAGTATCTTTTTTATTTGTTTCTGTTCTGATCTTTGGTTTTTTTAAAAAATATTTTATTTATTTATTTGAGAGAAAGAGAGTGTGAGAGGGGAGGTCAGAGGGAGAAGCAGACTCCCTGCAGAGCTGGGAGCCCAATGCAGGACTTGATTCCGGGACTCCAGGATCATGACCTGAGCTGAAGGCAGTGGCTTAACCAACTGAGCCACCCAGGTGCCCCTGCTCTGATCTTTGTTATTTCATTCCATCTACTAACATTTGTTCTTTTTCTGCTTTCTTGTAGTATTGAGTTAGGTTGTTAATGTGAGACTTTTCTTATTACTTGAGGTAGGCATTTATCTCTGAGCTTCACTCTTAGAACTGCCTTTGCCTCATCCTATAAGTTGTTTTTTTTTTTAAGATTTTATTTATTTATTTGACAGAGAGAAACACAGCTAGAGAGGGAACACAAGCAGGGGGAGTAAGAGAGGGAGAAGCAGGCCTCCCGCCTAGCAGGGAGCCCTATACAGGGCTCAATCCCAGGATTCCGGGACCATGACCTGAGCCAAAGGCAGTCGCTTAACCAACTGAGCCACCCAGGCGCTCCATCATCCCATAAGTTTTGATATACTGTATTTACATTTTCATTTGTCTCAGGTGTTTTTAAATTTTGCTTTTGCTATTTCATTGACCCATTATTTGTTCAGTCGCATATTGTTTAATCATATATGAGAATTTTCCAGTTTTCTTTTGTAATTGATTTCTAGTTTTACACCATTGTCATTAGAAAAGATGCTTGATACAGTTTTGTTCTTAACTTTAGTCTTGTTTTGTGGCCTAACATGTGGTTGATCCTGAAGAATGTTCCATGTATACTTGAGAAGATTGTGTCTTCTGGTGCTTTTGGATGGAATATTCTATATACATCTGTTAAATCCATCTGGTCTAATGTGCCATTTAAGGCTGATGTTTTCTTACTGATTTTTTTTTTTGTCTGGATGATCTAACTATTGGTGTAAATTGGGGTATTAGAATCTTTTACTGTTACTGTATTTCTGTGTCTTACTAGTATTGTACTTTTTACTCTTGTATTCCCCTTTTAGGACTGTTAACATTTGCTTTCTATATTTAGATTTTCCTGTTTTGGGTACGTAAATATTTACAAATGGTATATCTTGTTTGATGAACCCCTTTATTATTATGTAATGCCCTTCTTTGTCTCTTATTACAGTCTTTGTTTCAAAGTGTATTTTATCTAAGTATAGCTACCCCCAATTTCTCTTGGTTTCCATTTGCATGGTATATCTTTTTCCATCCTTTTTTTTTTTTTTTTTAAAGATTTTATTTATTTGACAGAGAGAAACACAGCCAGAGAGGGAACACAAGCAGGGGGAGTGAGAGAGGCAGAAGCAGGCTTCCCACCAAGGAGGTAGCCTGATGTGGGGCTCTATCCTGGGTCTCCAGGATCATGACCTGAGCTGAAGGCAGTCGCTTAACCAACTGAGCCACCCAGGCGCCCCTCTTTTTCCATCCTTTTACTTTATATCCTTATGTCTGATGTGTCACTTGTAGGCAGCCTGTAGGTGGGTCTTGTTTTTTGTTTTGTTTTGTTTTGTTTTTTAAATCCATTTAGCCACTCTGTCTTTTGACCGGAGAATTTAGTCCATGAACATCTAAAGGGACTATTATAGTATATACTTATTGCCATTTTGTTAGTTCTTTTCTGGTGGTTTTGTAGTTCTTATCTTCCTTTCTCTCTTGCTTTCTTCCTTTGTGGTTTGATGAGTTTCTATAGCAGTATGCTTGGATTCCTTTCTGATTATTTTTGTGAATCAACTATAGGCTTTTGCTTTGTGGTTACCATGAGGTTTATATATAACAACTTATATTTATAGCTGTTTTAAGTTGATAATAACTTAATTTTGAACTCATTGTAAAGCTTTACATTTTTACTCTTCCCCACCAGCACGTTTTATGTTTTTGATGTCACATTTTATAGCTTTTAATCTTTTGTTTACCTTATTTTATTGTTATAGATACAGTTGTTTTTGCTACTTTGTCTTTTAACCTTCATACTCTTTATAAGTGATTAATCCACTCCCTTTAGTATATATTTACCTTTACCGGTAGGAGTTATACTTTTGTATGTTTTCTTGTTACTAATTAGTGCTTTTCTTTTCAACCCAGAGGGATCCCTTTAACATTTCTTATAAGGCTGGTTTAGAGGTGATGAAATCTGTTAGCTTTTGCTTGTCTGGGAAACTATTTTCTTCAGTTTTGAATATTAACAATGCTGGGTAGAGTACTCTTGGTTGGAAATTTTTTTTATATAGGCACAATTTGACTATATTGTGCCACTTTCTGGCCTGCAAAGTTTCTGCTGATAAATCTGCTGATGATCTTATAGGAGGTCCCATATATATACCAAGTTGTATTTCTCTTGCCGCCTTTAGTATTTTCTCTGTCTGTAACTTTTGACGTTTATGTTATAATTTACTTGGTCTCTTTTTATTCATCTTACTTGGAACTCTTTGGACTTTCTGGCTATGAATTTTTTTCTTTCCCTTTCCTAGGATAGGGGCATTTTCAACCATCATTTCTTTCTTTCTTTTTAAAATTTAATTTAAATTCAACTAATTATCATTAGCATATTATTAGTTTCAGAGGTAGAGTTCAGTGATTCATTAGCTTTATATAACACCCAGTGCTCATTACATCACGTGCCCTCCTTAATGTCCATCACCAACATTTTTCTGTGAAAAATGTTGATGGCATTTTGATAGGGATTGCTTTGAATGTGTAGATGGCTCTGGGTAGCGTAGACATTTTAACAGTATTTCTTCTCCCTGTCCATGAGCATGGAACATTTTTCCATTTCTTTGTGTCTTTATTTTCTTTCATGAATGTACTATAGTTTTCAGAGTACAAGTCCTTTATTTCTTTGGTTAGGCTTATTCCTAGGTATCTTCACAGTTTGTGTGTAATCGTAAGTGGGATCAACTCCTTAATTTCTCTTTCTTCTGTCTTGTTGTTAGTGCACAGAGATGTAGTTGTTTTCTGTGCATTCATTTTTTTTTTTTGTCCTGCCACTTTGTTGAATTCCTGTGTGAGTTCTAGCAATTTTCGGGTGGAGTCTTTTGGGTTTTCCACATAGCATGTCATGTCATCTCCAAAGAGTTAGTTTGACTATATCTTTGCCGATTTGGAGGCCTTCTATTTCCTTTTGTTTGATTGCTGGGGCTAGGATTTCTAGTACTATGTTGAACAACAGTGGTGAGAGTGGACATCCCTGCCATGTTCCTGATGTTAGAGGCAAAGCTCTGAGTTTTTCCCCACTGAGAATGATATTTGCTGTGGGCTTTCTTATGTGGCTTTTATGATATTGAGGTATGTTTCTTCTCTCCCTACACTGAGAAGAGCTTTAATCAAGAAAGGATGATGTGCTTTGTCAAATGGTTTTTCTACATATATTCAGAAGATCATATGGTTCTTTTAATGTAGTGTATCACATTGATTTGTTGATGTTGAACTACCCTTGCAGCCCAGGAATAAATCCCACTTGGTTGTGGTGAATAATCTTTTTTTTATTTTTTATTTTTTTAAAGATTTTATTTATTTGACAGAGAGAAACATAGCCAGAGAGGGAACACAAGCAGGGGGAGTGAGAGAGGGAGAAGCAGGCTTCCCGCCGAGCAGGGAGCCCGATGTGGGACTCGATCCCAGGTCTCCAGGATCATGACCTGAGCCGAAGGCAGACGCTTAACCAACTGAGCCACCCAGGCGCCCCCTTTTAATCCAATCTTATACCCTCTGTCTTTTGATTAGAGCATTTTTCATCTTTACATGCAGAGTAATTATGGAAAGGTATAAATTTCATGCCATTGTATCACCTGCAATGTCACTTTCTGTATATTGTCTCTCCTCCTTTTCGGTCTGTGTTACTTTTGGACTCTCTCTTCGCTTACAGGGTCCCCTAATATTTCTTGCAGGGCTGGTTTAGTGATCACAGATTCTTTTAGTTTCTGTTTTTATGGAAACTCTGTTATTTCTTCTTCCATTCTGAATGACATCCTTCCTGGATAAAGTATTCTTGGCTGCATATTTTTCTCATTTGGCACTCTTAATATCATGCTAGTCCTTTCTGGCCTTCCAGTTCTCTATGGATAGGTATGCTGCCAGCTTTATGTTTCTGTGCTTATAGGTTAAGGCCCTCTTGTCTGGCACTGCTTTCAGGATTTCCTCTACGTCTCTGAAAGTTGCATGCTTCACTATTTTATGTCAAGGTGCTACTTTCTTTTTATTGAGTTTGGGGAAGCAGTTCTCTGCGCCTTCTGAACTTGAATACCTGTTTCCTTCCTCAAATTAGAGAAGTTCTCAGATAATTTGCTCCATACCTTCTGCCCCATCTCTCTTTCCTCTTCCTCTGGGACCCCAATTATTCTAATAATATTTTGCTCTGTGGTATCACTTACCTGTCGAATTCTCCCCTCATGGTCCAGTAGTTGTTTATCTCTATTTTTCTCGGTTTTGTCATTCTGCATCTTTTTTTTAAAATAAATTTTATTTATAATATTTGACAGAGAGAGAGCGAGCGAGCACATGTGAGCACAAGCAGGGAGAGTGGCAGGCAGTGGGAAAAGGAGAGGCATACTCCCTGATGAGCAGGGAGCCCAATCTGGGGCTTGATCCTGGGACCCTGGGATCATGACCTGGGCCAAAGGCAGATGCCTAACTGCCTGAGCCACCCAGAAAAGGTACTCCTTTTCTCCATTTTGTCTTCTTTATCACCGATTATCTCTTCTGCCTCATTTACCTATGCAGTTAGGGCCTCCATTTTTTATTGCATCTCTGTAATAGCGTTTTTGATTTTGATCTCATTAATTTTAGTTCTTTTATTTCTCCAGGAAGGATTTCTGTAGTCTCTTCTATGCTTTTTTCAAGCCCAGGTAGTATCTTTATAATCATTATTTGTCATTCTAGTTCTGACATCTTACTTATGTCCATATTGGTTAAGTCTCTGGCAGTGGGTACTTTCTCCTGTTCTCCTTTTTTTTTTTTTTTTGCCGGGTGGAGGGGGATGGGGTGAGTTGTTCTGTCTTGTCATTCTTTTCAGAAGAGTATAAGTTAATGAGAACAAGGCACAAAAATAGCAACAATGACTCGCAGAAATATACACTAACAAATCAGAAGCCATCAGAAACCAAAAAAGAGAAAAAACAAGTAAAAAGAAAAAGAATATAATCAAACAGAAGAACAGAACAGAGCAATGTACTAGATCCTCAGTATATTTTGGTTTGTTAGAAGACACTAGATCCCAAAATTGTAGAGAAATAAACACACACATATATATATACATTTATATTTATATATGTATATAAACCATCACAGAAAAGCAGTCAGTCACTCTGTCTCCCTGGTTTTGACTAGACTTTTTTTTTTTTTTTTTTTTTAGGATTTTTATTTATTTGTTGACCAAATGTTCTTATTTCCAGGACACAACCCTATTTTGAGTCCGCAGACTTTATAGACTCCTGTGGTACTCACCCTTGCTCTCCTGGAGAGGGAGAGAGAGGAGGGTCTCGCTGTGGTTCTGCCTCTTGCCGGGGCCTCGC
>PITA01005413.1:0-111065 GCA_004023965.1 Spilogale gracilis
TTTTTTTTTTCTCTTTTTATTTTATTTTATTTTTTTTAGAGATTTTATTTGTTTATTTGACAGAGAGAAACACAGCTAAAGAGGGAACACAAGCAGAGGGACTGAGAGAGGGAGAAGCAGGCTTCCCGCCGAAGCAGGAAGCCCAATGCGGGACTCGATCCTGGGTCTCCAAGATCATGACCTGAGCCGAAGGCAGTCGCTCAACCAACTGAGCCACCCAGGCGCCCCTCTTTTTATTTTTTTAAGTGAGCCCCACACATGGGGCCTGAACTTACAATCCCAAGATCAAGACCCGAAATGAGATCAAGAGTCACTCAACCGACTGAGCCACACAGTTGCTCCTCCTATTTCCTTTTAGTACTAGAAGCCCAACTTCTTAGTTTGGAACTCTGACACCCAGCTGTAAAAGCCTACACTTTTTAGACTCCTCTGCAGCTAGTTGTAGCCATATGCGCAAGTTCTGGCCAATGAATATAAGTGAGTGTTACATGGAGGTTCCAGAAAGGTTGCTTGAGATGAGCTGGCTCATCTGGGATGCTGCTCTTTCAGGCTTTCCACCTTTTGAGTTTTTAGAGCTCATGTTGTGAATGTAATGGTTGAAGACCTAGATACCATATATAACCATGGAATTGACTGAAGATGGAATTAGCACCCCAGGATGGTAAAGTGGAAGGATGGGAACCTATATTCTTGATCACATCATGGAGCCATTATCCCAGGCATGAAAACCATCTAGCCTTAGACTTTTTTTATATGAAAAAGTAACCTAATCTAATCTGATCTAAGCCACCAAAATTGGCATCTCTCCTACTTATAGATAACCCTAATATCTAGCTCACATGTAACCCAATTCCACCTGTTTTCCTTGGGGAATAAATAAATTGAGATATGTAAAAGAGAGCATATACCAGAATTCACATTAAAGCACTCAATACACAGAATGTTGTTCTGAAATGTTTTGGAAGATACTGTTAATACAACTTTGCATGATTGTCTAGAGCATAAGCCTTATAGTATTTAGCCACCTATAGAATCTAAATGGGAGAAGAGAAAAATATATTGATATCTATGGATACATACATATATATATATATATATCATACTGTCATTGCTTAGTGAGTGCCTATCATGTGACAGTTATTTCATATGAATTATCTCCAATTATTATAAAAATACAGCAAGATAGGTACTGTTACCTCCATCTTCCAGGTAGTGACCCTGAGGTTCAATGAGGCAAAGTAAATGGTCTAATAAGGAATGGATTCAGTATTCCAAGCAACTGTGTTATGCCAACGACTGTGCCCTTTCTGCGACACCATGGAAAGGGAGTTAACTACAACCTTTCTTGGACAGGTAACAAAGCACCCAAAAAGTGTTGAAAGACTACACAGTTAATAGAAGTGTTGGTTACAATTACTAGGTTCAAACAACTGTGTATACTTGATGATTTTTTAAACACTGGATTTGCAAAACATGAAACACATGAGTCATGGCTTTTGGGGGAACAGATGGTTAGTGGTCTGTGTTATTTTAGTGACAAAGTTTTGGACAGACTCAGGATAACAATAAAACTTTGGTCTCATGATGTTTGTCGTCTTCAGTGTCTGACTCGTCCTCATAACTGCCGCTCCAGCTTCTCTCCTCCAAGATGGTCACTCAACTGAAATTGTCTTTTCATGAGACTCATTTTATGAAAGGCATTACAGGTGATTTTTGTATTCACTAGCATTCCATGGATTTCTTACGGCCTGTATTCTAAAAACTGTTTCATCAGAACTGAGGGGGGAAACTTTAAGGCCATATCTCAGTATTGTTGACTCCGAGTTTTGAAAATCATCAATTACAGAGTCTCAGGGTTAGAACGATTTTGGAGATAATAACAAAAGCAGGCATTTATTCTGTATTCACTCTGGTCCAGATACTTTGCATGGGTTATCTTATTTAATCCCCAGACAGCACCATAAACTAAGAGATATTGTATTCCCCATGGGCAAATGGCAAAGCCGGATTTAGAGGGGCTCAGTGACTTGCCTCAAAAGGGGAAAGTGTTAGATCAGAGAATTGTACCCAAACAGTGACCTTGAAAGAGGTCTTGAAAGCCAAGTAGGTATCATTATTTAAGGCAAGCTAAAAGCTGTATATATATCCTTCCAATATCTTTGGCTTAAGATAATAAAGTTAAGCCCTAGCCAGGGTCCAAGCTCCATGTAATCATCAAGTACCCAAGATTCTTGCATTGAATGTCTCCACCATCTTCTATCATCATGGAGTCCTTGGCTGGATCTCTAAATGAAGGGGGTACGGTGAATTCTGATATTTTTTTCTATCACAGTATATTTTGATATTAGTGTGGGTGTGGAATGGGGAGGGGATAAGGGGATGCCAAGGAAAGGGAGACACTTGAGCAAAAGCTTAGTGGTCTAAACATACTAGTCAAATTGGGGATATCACAAATTACTTAATATTGCAGAAGCCCAAGTTGGTGGTTGGTGTGTTGTGTTGAGGGACCAGATAATTTAAGGACTTGGAACATATGCTACGGAGTTTTGGCTTTATTATATAACTAATGGAAAGCTTTTGGAGGATGGAAAACATAATTATATTTGGAATTTAGAAAGATCATTCCGTGAATAGCATAGTTGGTTGCTGGAGAAAATAAGACAAGGGTCCAAGAGTTCAGTTAAGGTAGGATTGAACCATGGATATAAGATGTCATAAGGATGCTTGCAATGAGTTCAGAAGGAAGATGGGTGATATAAATCAGATTAGGGATATAGAAGTAGAAGATGATAAGAGTTGACAAGTAGTCACATTCTCTTTGTGAGATCCAATTGAGTTTTGCAGGAGAGTAATTAATATCTCCATTTTATAGATGAAGAAACTGGCCTCGGGGTAGTTGAACGGCCTGCCAAGGCCACACAGCTATTGAATGTCTGAAGCAAGAGCCCACCTAAGTCCAACTCATGTGCCTACAAGAGACGAGTGTATATTCATGAACACTTATTGCTACACTCTCTTTTCCACAAGAAAATATTCTAGATCTGTGCAATAATGCCTTGGATCACCTACTCTAAGTATCTTTAATCTTCTGGTCACACTCATTTAGATACATTTCAAATAACCCAGTTCCTCTCTGAAACCAATTCTTTAGTTATGAGATAACATATTGAAGCAGAAGCGATTCTACTGTTTTTCCAACTCATCAAAAATACATAAAATCCAAATAGCTCACAAGTACTTTTCAAGGTATTTTTATTACTTATTTATTCTACTGCCCTAAGGTGCAAGTGGCCTCACTTATAAAACTTGATGAACCATTAGTTGTTTCAAAATATTGCTAATTCTTTGCTTGAATTGGGTGGACCCCACCAACCTATTTGTAGATAGATGCACAGTTGTTTAAATGGGCTCTTTTATGTCTATAGAATCTAAATTCATTTTTATATATTGTGCTATGTATACTGACTGGTAAATTCAGTAAACAAATAAGTAGTCGTAGTCCCTGACAATGGATTTGAAGAGGAAGAAAATATATGACTTAGGTCCTGGCTCATGAAATCCCCAAGAGTAAACATCTCCTGCATGTCTTGTTTTCCCATTATCAACGAATGGTATCTATCAATTCCCACCCAGTTGTCATGCCATGAAACTGGGACTCATATTTAATTCACCTTTCTCGTTTATCTCTCACATTTAATTAATCATTAAATTGATTCAACTTCCTAAAAAAACTGCAAAGCCACATAGTTTTTATTCCCACTGTCACCGGCCCTCCCCAGCCCATGACACAATGATTTTTTCAATGACTGCAGCAAGCTCCTAATTAGGCTCCTTGACTATCATCTTGCCTCCACCTATTCTCCCTTCTGCAGCCAGACAGCTGATTTGGACAAGTTTCTAAAGCATAAGTCTGTTCTCATCTATACCTGCTTAGAATTCTCCAGGGTCCCTCTTGCCCACAGATATACCCAGGCATGGCATACACTTCACTCTGGTGTCTGCTCAGGCTCAGAGTTCAAGCCCCCTCCTCCCCAGCTGTCTGACTAGCTCTCCTCCATAAATCCTTCCCTGACCTCCAAGACTGAGTTTGAATTCTAACACCTTCTGCTTTCCTGTGTTCACTTCACCGATCACAATTTCTCCCATACCTAGTAGTGTTTCCTGACACGATGTCACCCCGCCAGAAATATTTTGGGGATGGCTTCAATTACTTAAAAACACAAACAAATCTTTCCTTAGAAAAGAGGAGACATGGCCCAGAAAGACCTTCTCTGTCCTTAGGATCGATGTGCTGTGTCAACGGAAACTACCTCCAAGGTAAAATATGCCCCCAGGGTAAAGTGAAAAACAAAACTGAAAAATAACAGAAGACTGGGGGATATAGAAGTGGACAACTGAGATGAAAGAAGCCAGCTTAGGCTCAAATTCACCAGTCAAGTTGTTTCAATCCTGTCCCAGGCAGCAGGGACTGGGGAGAAACAGCTTTAAGATGTTTAGAGTTTCAATCAGTATTTCTTTCATTCATTCATTCATCCACTCATTCATTCATTCATCCACTCATTCATTCATTCATCCACTCATTCATTCATGTATTTACTCACTCACTCATCCAGTCTCAAAATGATGCTGAGCACCAACTATGTGCCAGAAGCTGAATTCTAAAGGGATTTCTAAAGAACATATACCTTTTTAAATCTAAATTCAATTTAGTTCACTTATAGTTAATTAGCAGTTTCAGGGGTAGAATTTAGTGATTTATCAGTTGTGTCTAACACCCAGTGCTCATCACAACAAGTATCCTCCTTAATTGCCCTGTTACCCCAGCCCCACATCCCCCTCCCCTCCAGCCACCCTCAGTTTGTCTCCTAGACTTAAGAGACTCTTATGGTTTGCCTCCCTCTCTGTTTTCATCTTATTTTATTTTCCCTTGCCCTCTCGTCTGTTCATTTGTTTTGCTTCTTAAATTCCATATATGAGTGAAATCGTATGGTATTTGTCTTTCTCTGACTTACTTCACATAGTACTTTCTAGCTCCATTCACGTCATTGTAAATGTCAAGACTTCATTCTTCTAATGGCTGAGTAATAGTCCATTGACTCTTCTTTATCCATTCATCTGTTGATGGACATCTGGGCTCCTTCTATAGTTTGGCTATCATAGACATTGTTGCTATAAACATTGGGGTGCAGGTGCCCCTTCGAATCCCTATGCTTGTATTCTTTGGATAAATACCCAGCAATGCAATTGCTGGATCATAGGGTAGCTCTATCTTTAACTTTTTGAGGAACCTCTAGACTGTTTTCCACAGTGACTGCTCCAGTTTGCATTCCCACCAACAGTGCAAGAGGACTCCTTTTTCTCCAAATCCTCACCAACACTTGTTTCCTATGTTTTTGATTTTAGCCATTCTGACTGCTGTGAGGTGGTATCTCATTGTGGTTTTGACTTGTATTTCCCTGATGCCGAGTGATGTTGAACATTTTTTCATGTGTCTGTTAGCCATTTGCATGTCTTCTTTCAAGAAACGTCTGAAGAACATAAACATTTGAAACACACAATTTATAAAGAAAATGCAGAAGGATCATGATAGAAGTATGTGTACAAAAGTCCAGCTAATTCGACCAGGGAGGAGTCTGAAAAGCCTGCTTTGCACACATAAGGACTGCCTACTGTCCTAACCCCAGCTGTCATTCTTACCTTAATCTTACCCTATTTCCAGGATAGCCATCCTCAAAGAAGGCTCTGGGAGGAAACCTTGGGCCTCTTACACATTGGAATACAGTTTTAAGTGTAAATGTGGTCACGTGGACCAGACAGGCCATGGGAGTACCCATTGTCATAAGATAAAACTATCAAAGAAAGATTCCAAAAAAGGGACTTAACTATCCATTTGTGTGGCACTTTGATTTGGTTATCTGTTCTCTCTGAGTGTCCGATCTTCTCACCTGTCAGGGAGAAGTGGTCAACCACAAACAATAAATCGTAGAGTCAGAAGAGTTCTTTGAGATTATATTATCCAATGTCTGCCTAAGCTTCACACAACACTCAAACGAAGACCATGGGCTTTTCTCAGAAAAAGTCGTTAAATCATAATAGTTTGGGTAGCAATAGCTTGAAGTTAACAGATTTCCTTATTTTAGGCCTTTTCATAGTCTTTAGCACACGGAGATGTGTTGTGCATTTCTTAGAGGTGGGAATGGTTCACATCTTTATCCAAACATACTTAGCTATGAAGGCCTCTTATCATGAAGTAGCTCATGGAACTAGTGTCGGATGGTACACGGTGGATCGCATCTCATCCACTCCTCCAGATAAGGGAAATGAGGATCAGAGCAAAGGAGGGACTTGCCCAAGTACATGGGTAGGGCAGAACTGGACTTCCAATGTTCTCCTTCTGCTGCCAGGCATAGTTTCCAGTATTACAAAGAAGGCTCCTTCCCAAGTCTTCTGGTTGTTGGAGACCCCAGTGAGATATGAGTAAGGGTTAGGATAAGCCATGTCCCAAATGAAAGATGTCTTTGTGAATCTCTCTGCTATTAGAACGTTCCCAATAAGAGGTGCCTGTGTGGCTCAGTCAGTTAAACATCCAACTCTTGATCTCAGCTCAGGTCATCTTGAACTCAGGGTCATGAATTTGGGCCACGCATTGGGCTCCACACTGGGCATGGAGTCAAAAAATAAATAAAGTTCCCACTGAAGGTGTTTCTAAACCTAATGTTGGCAGAAACTCTAATGCAACCAGCCTTGGTTACATGGCCATCACGGAGCTATACACCTGATGAGGTATATGATCGCGGGTCAATCTCTACCTTCCAGAAGCTGAACCAGCACTGCCAGACGCATATCAGAAAATGGATCAGCTTTCAATTTTTGTTGGGATCTCAATTTATTAACCCCCCTGGGCTGCACTGTTCTTTTTAAATTATTATTATTTGAAAGAGAGAGAGAGAGACAGAGAGCAAAAGTAAGGGGGATGGGGCAGAGGGAGAGGGAGAAGCAGACTCTCCACTGAGCAGGACGAGGGCCTCGATCCCAGGACCTTGAGATCATGACTTGAAGAGAAGGCAAACACTTAACTAACTGAGCCTGCCAGGTGCCCTTCATTGTTCATTTTTGGCCAAACCTTCCACTTGGCTTTCTCAAAGGGATTGACTAATAACTGGAAACATTTACAAAAACAGAACCCATACAAATGCTAAACATTATCCTGTGATCTACTGGTTAACATGGAGTTAGAAGTGAGATACATCTCCTTTTGGCCCAAGAAACTCATTCTGAATCTGAATATCTAATAAATGGGGAGAAGAAAGTAGTCCCACGAATTAAAAAGCAACATTTTGAGATCTAATCAGATATTCTCTCAATTTACTCACCACCCCTATGGTGCTATCCAACTTTATTAGGATTTTATTCTGTATTCTCTTTTAAAGTGACATTTACATTAATTTACAATAGTAACACAAAATTCTAAAATAGGAAAGAACTTTTACAACTTTATTATTTTTTTCTTGGTTGCTGTCCCTAGGTTTTCAACCTACTAATAAGGAATCTTTGGTTTTATTTCATGTCGGAGAGAGGAATTGTGAACTCCCTTCAAGGCTGTTTCCTGCTGGGTTGTTAAACACAGTAAGGACCCTGACTTGGAGGGTTTATGCTGTAATTGGCTAGAAGGGCCAGAAAGTTAAACCTCCACATTCTTGCTCAGTCCCCTTTTATCCTGAGCGTGTTGCAAGTTTATAAGCATTCTCTAGGTTTGCTCTGACTTCAAAAGAACAATGAGAGCTGAGCCATGAGGTAGTGGAAATGCTGGGTTATCCCCACCCCCCAACTTTGATGACCTCGTAGTCCGTGTTCCCAGAACTGGGATTGCAGCTGGCCACACATCTGACCAGAGCCATCTGGTCATCCAGACATGATACATGGTCTACATGGGATGGAGGGAGACCTATGTATCTTCACCAATGCCTTCATCTCTCATGCAAAGAAAGTGAGGCCAAGGCAGAGAAAGGGGTTTACTCAAGACTGGGGAGAGAGGAAGCTGCTGAGTCAGGACCAAAATCCAGATCGTTCAGCTCTCAACACAATGTTGTTTCTCCTTCCCACTGTGTAAAACCCTGGAGTTCTTTCAAGAACAGAAATCAGCCCAGGATATGTCTCTTAACCAGGGCAATTACCAAATATATCTACTGATCCATGCCTACAGTGATTAGAAACCCATTCTCTTTCTTTCATAATTTAAAAAAAATTTCTCATTAACGCAAACCATGAATTGCATATGGCCTCCATGTTTATTTCTCTGTCAGTTGCATAGAAACTGCATTGTTTATCAGTTCAATACGTTGAAGACAGATGCTAGGTCAGTGGATAAAACAGCCAGTCTTTCCTTCAATCTTCTACCCCAGCTACCCCAAAAAGCAACCCATTGCACACCAAGTCAAACTTGCCCCAAATGCCCAACTGCCAAGTACCAAAAGGTGAAAAAAAAACCCAAAACTTGAAAGTCTCTTATAACCTGTGCAATCCCCTAAAGCATATAAAAACATTCTTTTTCAAATATCCTAAATGATATCTTGATATATTTATCTCATTAAGATCTATTTGCATCTACGGTATGTCTGGTCATTTTTGGGGTACAGGAGGTGCAAAGAGGAACACACAGATTCTGACCTTGAATGGCTCTTACCCTGATGAGCAAAACCAGTCTCTGAACATGTGATAACAGCCACATGATCAATGACATTAAATGAGTGACAGATAGACAAGGTCCAATCCGACTTGAGAAATAAGAAATGCTTCCCAAGGAAGCTGACTATTCACCTGAGTTAGTGGATGTTAGAACAGGAAAGCACCCCTTGAGAAAACCCAGTGTGGCTCTCTGCTTTCAAAACAGTTGGAAAACATGATCCCATTTTGCAGACAAGAAACGTGAAACTCAAGAAGGCCATGCGATTTGGATAAGGTCTCCTTGCTCATGACATAAAGTCTTCGAAAGTTTCCAGATTCTCCTGCTTCTTCTCAGTAGAGGCAGCACCCTCCAAAAGCACCACTAAGGTAAAGGGGGGGGAACACTGTAGAAATCCTCCAGCACCCAAGATTTATTGAGATCATAAGTAACCCTCTCTCAGTAAAAGAATCCACCTCCCCACTCAGCTGCATTCCCATCAGCAACCAGAAATTGTTGCAATCTAATGCATTTATATGTTTTGGTTTTCTTAATTTATTTCAGGCACCTCATTTTCCTGGAACAAGTGCTGTTATTTATGACACAGCAGCAAACACTTTACATTTATAGAGGTTATGAATTTTAGTAATGGTTTTGGTGGCAATTTAATCTGTCCTAACTATGAGGCATTTTACAATGACAATTAAATTATTATTAAAAAATAAACCTCAAATGACATCCTTATCACTTATCAACATATCAAAAGTTTCACTGAGTTGCATTCCGGGTGGGTCGTAAATATCCCAATGTAGTCTTAGTGAATCCGTGCAATAAACTTGAGTGAACTTAATTAACTTCCACAGTATATTTAAAAGAAACTCCTCACACATTTTGATGTCGGGGAATGAAACATTATTTGAAAAGTGGGTTTATTACATTCCATGGTGCACACTAATATTTAATATTTAAAGACTCTTAAATTTGATGTACTATGCTGATAGCTGAAGGGTTTAGTCCCGCAGCGTGGGAGGGCGAGATGGTACATTTCTCTATCCATCTCATACAGGAGGCTTTTATTTTACTGGCCAAGCCCCCCATATACCGATCTATTAAAATCTATGCTCAGGGAAGTGTCAAGGATATTAATGTATACTTTATCAAATTAATTTTAATGTAGGTTTGCTGAATAGCTAATTCCCAAGCTATGTTCTAAATTGTTGCAAAATAACTCCACTCCAAATTAGCCAGGGTGCTGCATTGATTTCAGCAGATAACATGTCAGCAAAGTATCATTTGATACAAATTAAAAATGAGGGCTTTTATTTTTTTCTCCTTAGAGAATCTAATAAAGAGAAAGAAACAGTCAGGCTTAACCCACTTCCTATTCCAAACTTAAAGGGCGCTGGCTGAAATAAAATCATTCGTTCAAATCCACATTTTGGTAATTACCTCAGGCAGCAGTAGGGGTTTCCATTTCAAAAATTAGATTTGACATTTGCCTTAAATATGCTGTCTCTTTTAAGCCCATGTTTCTATGCTCTTAAACGACGGTACCCAAACTTTGATTACAGACGATTCTCCCTTAAAAGGTAGAGATTAATTCTTGGAACACTGAAAATTAAAAAAAAAAAAAAAAAGGGTAGAGAAAAAGACAATTCTATCAAAACAGTAGAAAGCAACCATCCATTAGGAAAACGCAGGGTTTACCTGTACTAAATCACTTTGACCCACATTCTCAAATCCGTTGCAAAAAAATAAGGAAGAGTCTGTTCTTGTAATCCTTCCTGGACACCAGAGGACACACTATAAAATGCAACATGTTCTGCTTGTGGGTGATTTGCTCAAAATTTCCTTAGGTGACTCCCAAGTGTCTTTCATCCAGCTTCTTAGGTAAAATTATTTGCATGGCTATGTACTTGTATTTCTGTTTATCATGTACCCATAGTATTATGCATCTATTTTTACATTCATATTTTGTAACAAAGGAACTTTTTTTTTAGGTTCTGTTGCTCACTGTTACAATCTGCTTTCAGCAATGACCCAGAAAATATGAACCACAGTTTTCTCATTTGTAAAGTAAGAGGGTTAAACTGTAAATGTAGGGAGTTCCTAGTTCAAGCTTTAAAAAAGGAAAAGAAATATTATAGGGTTCTAAGTTTCAAGAGAAAAATACTGTAGGGTTCCGAGTTTCAAGCATTACTCCTTGCAAAAAAAACTTGATGGGCGTCTACCATGTGTCAGGCACTCTGACAACACTGAATATAAGTTGTGGAAAAAGTAGCCAAAACTGATGTTCTCATAGACCCTGTAGACTAAGCTTTATTGCCTTAGTATTTGCTACTATTAGAAAAGTGGTACCATTTATTTGCACTAAAATGGCTCATTTGATACTCTTTAATTTCTGTCTGGGAAGCACCAATCAAGGCAAGAATAATCTTCCCTTTACTCCATCCTCATCCTTTTAAATTCTAGCACGCCATATTTCCTAATGAACATTTCTCATGTCCATTATCCCGTGAAAAGGCAGCTCTGACTTCCCTTGCCAGAGGAGGGACTGGTTTCTAAGTGGAGAATAGAAGAACACCTGGCAGTTAGGGACCTGAACAAGACTATAATACTGAGCTTATGATTCTCTGTCTCCTGTTCCCAAGTTCATGTTCCTTTTTCAGATCTGAATCATTTTTAATTAAAAAAATTTTTTTTTTATCTGAACCATTTTTTAGAACCATGTTATACTCTTACAGTTTTAAGGACCTGGATACATTCCCTTGATTATATGAATCCTCAGAAATTATTTTTTTTAAGATTTTATTTATTTATTTGACAGAGAGAGATCACAAGTAGTCAGAGAGGTAGGCAGAGAGGAGGAAGCAGGTTCCCTGATGAGCAGAGAGCCCAATGCAGACCTCGATCCCAGGACCCTGAGATCATGACCTGAGCTGAAGGCAGAGGCTTTAACCCACTGAGCCACCCAAATTCTATTCTGGGGCCATAACTGCCCAATTCTGTGTGAAGATACACATTTACATTTAAATGCAGCCTGAGACTCTGGGAAGAAGAAGAAGAAGAAAAAAAAAAAAAGAATGAGAGAAACCTAAAGATTTACCAGAAAGTGCTGTGGAAGGGAATTCTGCTTGTTTCAGACCAGCAATACTATGAAGCTCAACTAAAAAATTATACTAGTTTGATCAATTATAAAAGCAATAGTTATTTTGAAGATATCTGAGAACTACCAAGACTTGAAAGGCAAAGATTTCAGAAATTAAAAAAAGTCCAGACAATGAGCCTAACATTTGTGCTGCTTTCCTCCTATAGAGATTTGATGATTTTAAATGTGTATCTGAGCAGCTCTGAGGCTCAGAGGCCAAGAAGCTGAACAGAGTCATCGTACTGGGTTGTAATAACTAAAATTGGAGCTCAGAGCCTGCCAGGGAGGAGCTTTCCCTTGGGAGGTTTGAAAGACTCTATCCCAAGAGTGAGAAAAAACAAGACCTAAAGAAGCCCTTGAAGGCAATGAAACTACTTTGTATGAAACTATAATGGATTCTTATCATTATACATTTGCCCAAACCTATAAAATGTACATCAGAAGCGAACCCTAATGTAAACTATGGTCTTTTGGGAGTGATCCTGGGTCAACATAGGGTCATCAATTGTAACAAACTTAGCACTTTGGTGGGGGCAGTGGTGATGGGAGGGAAGTTATGCATCTGGACCAGGAGTGGGAGGCATATGGGAAATCTCTGCACCTTCCTCTCAATTCTGTTATGAACCTAAAACTGCTCTAAAAATAATTTCTATTTAAAGAACCAAGAAGCTCTTTAAAAGGCTAAAACCCAGCTTCACATTACTCAGTCTCTGATTTGATTTAAAAAGTCTGTTCCTAATCTGTCTATCAGAAGCAAATGTAGATCCTCTCCAGAGGAGCAATATGTTGAAGAATTACAATGCAAAGATGCACTAATTTCAGCAGAGGAGGAGAAGCCATAAAAACAAATCAAATGGAAATTCAAGAGTGGAAAAATGCACTTACTGCAATTCAAACACAATACAGGGGTACACAGAAGATTAGATAGAACACAAGAGAGGATTAACAAACCAGAAGATAAGACAAGAGAAAATATCTAGTCTAAGGCACAAAGAGACAAAACAATAGAAAATACAGAAAGAAAGTAAGACGTGTGAGATCTCTTGAGAAAATCTGACCAAGTTTATACAGCTGGATTGCTAGAAGTGGAAGAGACAGAGAAGAGACGGAAATAATATTTGAAGAAATAGTGACCAAGCAAGCACTTTCCCAAACTGATAAATGACATTGAGCCCCAGATTCCAGAAGAACTACAAATCCCAGCAGTATAAACACACACACACACACACACACACACACACACACACACACACACCTATAGACAAGATATTCAAAGAACAGTAGAAAAACCTACAAGCTACCAGAGGGGGGGAACACAGATTACCTTCAAAGGAGCAGCAATAAGAATCAGAGCTGACAACTGAATAGAAGTAATTGAGGCCACCAGAAAATGGAACAATATCTTCAAAGACTGAAAGAAAATAACTATCCATCTAAAATTCTATATCCAGTGAAAAAGATGAAAGCAAAATAAAGACGACTTCAAACAAGCAAAACTTAAGTAAGTCATCAACAGTAGATCTTCCCTACAGGAGATACTACGGAATATACTTTGGGCCGGGGGGGGGGGGAGTATATTGACTGAACCAGATACAAGGAGAGGAGGAGTAAGTCTACATAAATATTGATTGGATAAAGCAATAACTAATAATAATGATTCCCATTGAGATTTAATATGTATAAAATGAGAATTGCATAAAGAAATAGCATAAAGGAATGAAGCAAATAAAGGGAATTAAATATTCTAAGGTCCTTGCATTTTCAGGAAATGGAAAAGTACAAATTTACATTCATCTTTAAATAAAGCAAAAATGCTTATTATAATCCCTAGAGTAACCCCTAAAAATATAGGAAAATAATGTGTAACTGGCAGGGAAAGTACAGTAATACAAGAAAATGGCTAGAAAAAAATTTGTTTTCCTTAGCTTGGAAATTCCACTAGCTCTAAAGTTTTGATAATTAAATTCCTCTTGGTTTCAAGAATATGGATAATTTGAAATCAGCCATTTTGGATGTCTTGGGGAGGCTTTGCCATCCCATGGACTTCATATCAGTTTGTCAGAACATAGTTAGGGAGCACCAGATTTGGAGACACAAAGCCTGAGTTTGGAATTCAGATGAGACGCTGACCTCCTGAATTATTTTGGACAGTCTTTAAGCCACATCCACTACATCAATAAATTGAGTATGATGAATACCTTGCCAAGTTTCTTCAAGGGGTGTTGGGAGGCTCAAAGGATAGAAGAGATGCAATACGCTTTCTAAAATGCTGTAGAAGTGCTTATAGTTCAAGGAATAAGTATTTGCATCTAATAGGCTATACTTTTTGTGTTGGTCAGAATAGATGAGGCTAGATGGTACTAAGTGATAGACCCTGGAATCTCTGCAGTTTTATACTGCAAGCATCCGTTCCTTGTTCAACCACAAGACATACAAGTTGGGTAGTTCTCCTTGATAGTTCTTCTCTAGTAATGACTTGGGATTTTCCATCCAGGCATGTTCTCATCATCAACACAAGAAATGTCATGGCTACCGAGAAAAAGAAAGAGAGAAAAAGGAAAATTACAGGAGATTTTAGAACCAAGAATGAAAGTGGAATACAATCACTTCAACCCCTCATCCATTCAGCTGGAACCAAATCATGTGATCCTAAATCAACTTCAAAGAAGGTTGGGAAATGTAGTCTTCCTTTATGTCCAAGAAGAAGTGGGACTAGTTAGCATCAAGCCTGTCCCTGCCAAAACACTGGTGCCCAGGTTGTGTCTATGGGCAAAAGGAATTAGAGAAGATGGCCAATTTCCCATTATGTCTCTGTTTTCCATCAGGAAAATTCAAATCAAAATCACATTGAGATACAACCCTTACACCAGTCAGAATGGCCAAAATAAACAGGACAGGAAATAACAAGTGTTGGAGAGGATGTGGAGGAAAGGGGAACCCTCTTACACTGTTGGTGGGAATGTAAGTTGGTGTAGCTACTTTGGAAAACAGTGTGGAGATTCCTTAAAAAATTAAAAATAAAGCTACTCTATGGCCCTGCAATTACACGACTGGGTGTTCACCCCATAGATACAGATGTAGTGAAGAGAAGGGCCATATGTACCCCAATGTTCATAATAGCAGTGGCCACAATCACCAAACTGTGGAAAGAGCCAAGGTGCCCTTCAACAATGAATGGATAAAGAAGATGTGGTACATATATACAATGGAATATTACACCTCCATCAGAAAGGATGAATACCCAACTTTTGTAGCAACATGGATGGGACTGGAGGAGATTATGCTGAGTGAAATAAGCCAAGCAGAGAAAGTCAATTACCATATGGTTTCACTTACTTGTGGAGCATAAGGAATAGGAAAAGTGAACAGGGGGGGAAAGCGGAGGGGGAGATGAACCATGACAGACTGTGACTCTGAGAAACAAACTGAGTGTTTTGGTGGGGCAATGGGAGAACCTGGTGGGGGGTATTAGGAAGGCACATATTGCATGGAGCACTGGGTGTGGGGCATAAACGTGAACAATGAATCTTGGAACACTGAAAAATACAAAATAATATTTAAAAAGAAGAAAAAAATTTTTGAGTTCCTCCTGTGGATTTTATTAAAATAAAATTGAACAACATATTACTCCAAAAAAAAAAAAATCAGATGAGTAGTTCATTCTCTGAAAGGCTAATTTGTTTGGACAAAGGAGAAACTACAAATGTAAAACACAGATGAGACAGAAATAAAACCCTCACTCCTCAAGACATTTTATAACAAGAGAGTTCCAGTGTAGATCAGGTACTCAGAGAGAGAAAAACTCTCTCTCTGACATATTGTCATAAGTGACAGCTGTGTCCCTGTGTGTCCCCATACCTTCCCAAATATATCTTTATAACGCAGACTTGGGCCAGAAGACTCAGAACTTGGAATATTTTTCTAATAAAAATGAGAATATCCAGGCACTGAATCCGAATTCTAGTCAAAGCTCCAGTAGTACCTATTTCTGTAGTCCTAACAAACTCTGAGCTTACCCTGATTACCAGAAAACTAGATTGATTAGAATCCCAAAGTGGGATGTAAAAGGTACCAGCTAAAAAAAAAAAAAAAAGAAAAAGAAAAGAAAACGAAAAAAAGATGTTGTTTCTATAGTCAGTTAAATTTGGGGAACACGTGTTAAATTCTGATTTTGTTACTGTTTTTGTTGCTTTTCCTGCAGAACCTTTAATGTTCCACTGTAAATCACGACTGTCCAAACTATGAACGTGTGTCCGTGTGATGGCACACGCAGGCACCCACAAGCCCACGTGTGTTGGGAGTGGGACAGAGTTGGGGATCTCCGACTTACTTGGCCAGGCACTCTTCTACAGGGTAGGAGACGTTAGACTGTCCGGTCTCTGTTACCTTTCATGTATCTAACAGCCGGTGATCCATGACTGTGACGTGCTCCTGGGCAGCCAGATGACCCCACGATATAGCAGAACTTCCAGACCACGTGTGTGCAGTCAGTGGCCTGGGGGAAATGTGTGAAGACTATTGTTACCCAAGTTGTTCCAGGAAAATTTGAAATGAGAGGTCCCACAGGCCCCGGGCTAGCCTAATTTCTATGAATGATGAATTTAAGCCTTTTGGTGACAGGAGGACACTGTGTTTTCAAGTCTGCACTTGCAAACCTTACCCTGCAGGCATAGAAATCAAACAGATCTTTGGAAAATACAGAGTAAAATTTAGAAGTGGAAAAACAAACAAACAAACATGTTTTTCTTTAAAAGAAATTCCAGGATAAGCCTGAATATTGCTCCTGTGGGAGAAAGATTCATCCTCAATCCACCCTATGTACTTATAATTAGTGTAATCTTTCTGAAACACGGATCAGATAAAATCATTTCATCTTCTTAAAGAAAAAGAGACAAGCATCATTCATAAATTTTCCATAAAAATACAAGTGCTCTTCATGGATTCCAAGACCTTCATAATTTAATCCTAGCTGTTCTGGCTCAGCTCATTATGAGTCTAACCATGCCCACACCCACACTCTCAACCACAAGGGATGCCCTGTGCCATCACTATGCCCACACTTGCAGAAACATCTCAACCACTAGGGACTTCATGCCATCTCTGTGCCCAGCTCCCAATCATTACATTTGGCATGAGGCACATTACACTGTCATAATAACCTATACCCCAATGATCACTGCAGCCCCTAGCTATTTTGCGATATAAATGAATCCACACACCCGACCTCACTTTCACCACTAGGTATCCTCTGCCAGCACCTAACCTAAAGAAAGCAAATCCACTGTGAATAGGGTCCATCAGTGTTGCTCCCTAGAATGTTCCTTTATTTTTCTCTGCTCGGAAAAAATTTATATTCACCTGTGTAGGTTCAAACCCCACACCCCAGAGAAAACTTCCCCAGTTCCCCGCTGCATCAGGTGGACCCGATTTATTCCTGCTCTGTTCTTCCGACACATTTCGCATTCAGTGCTTGCATAGCCCATACCATGTTATACTTAGTGGAAGCTTATTGTCATTTTTTTATAATAATGGCCTTACCACTGACCAAGTGGTTCTAGTGTGTGCTTTCTGCGTATTATCTTGGTTAGTATTCATATTAGTCCTAATTAAGTTGATACTATTTTTTCCCTTTTTTTTTATTGTTACTTAAATTTTTTTTCAGTGTTCCAAGATTCATTGCCCATTCCCCACACCCAGTGCTCCATGCAATAGGTGCCCTCAGTACCCACCACCAGGCTCTCCCATCCCCCAACCCCCTTCCCTCCAAGTCCCTCAGTTTGTTTCTGTGTCCAAAGTCTCTCTTGTTTTGTTTCTCTCCATGAATTACCCTACTTCCTATTTCCTTTCCTTCTCCTACTGTCCTCTATATTACCCCTTATGCACCACAAGTAAGTGAAACCATGTGATACATGACTTTCTCTACTTGGCTTATTTCACTCAGCATAATCTCTTCCAATCCAGTCCATGTTGCTACAAAAGTTGGATATTCATCGTTTCTGATGGAGGCGTGGTATTCCATTGTATATATGTACCACATCTTCTTTAACCATTCGTCTGTTGATGGGCACCTTGGCTCTTTCCACAGTTTGGCGATTGTGACCATTACTGCAATGAACATTGGGGTACATATGGCCCTTCTTTTCACTACATCCGTATCTTTGGGGTAAATGCCCAGTAGTGCAATTGCAGGGTCATAGGGTAGCTCTATCTTTAATTTTTAAGGAATCTCCACACTGTTTTTCAAAGCGGTTGTACCAGCTTGCATTCCCACCAAATATTTTTAACTTCATGTTACAGATGAGGAAACTAACAACCGTAGAGGCTGAGTAACTTGATTAGAATCACACAAGTAACACAAACTGGAGCTCAGATTTAAATGAGGGTCCAGAAGGCTCCAAAGTCTCTTTGGAAAATGAATCACCCCAGCTCTGCCGTTGAACTAGTTTCCTGGCGCTGACCAGTTAACCTCACTGAGCTTCAGCCACCTTGTCTGAAAGTCTCTAGATAACCCCTGCCTTGTCCCACACTGGGGGATTCTGATCATAAACTGAAATAATGAATCCGAAAGAGCTTTGCAAATGCTAAAGCGCTATGCAAATGCAAGCTAATTAATTAATGAACTCATTAACATGCTTTCCTGCTGGGCTGCAGTTAGGGCCAAATTATAAATAATCCTCATCTTGCTGGGAATTTAACTAAGAAATTTAGGGTGGTAGGAGGGTGAAAGGAGGCTGTCGACCCAAGGTCTCTAACTCTGCACACGCCACGGAAGGCAATTTAATGCAGAATCGTTCCCATTGTCAGTTGTAAGGTTATTTTTTTTTCTAACCAAAAAGTAAAAGTGTGGGGGTGGGGGTGAGAAATGTAAAAAAGATTTCAGAGAGATGAGAAATCCCTCTAACTATACACTATTAATGCAGATGGTTTGGCTTGTCATCATTATACCCTAAATCCACTGATCCTGTGGGATGGGGGGCCCTGGAGTAAATGTCTAGATCCTCATTACTTATTTATATTTAACAAACATTTTTGTTGTGTGTCAGGGATTGCTCTAAGTGCTTTACCACTATTAGTTTGTTTAATCCTCATAAAGGCTCAGACAGAAGTTACTGCCCTAGCCCCATTTTATAGATGGAGAGACTGAGACACCCAGAGGTTAAATGACCTGTCCAGGGCCATGCAACTAGGTGCTGGCCAGGGTGTGTATTTAGACCATCTGGTTTCCTAAGCCAGGTTCTTGACCCCATGCTGTGTTACCTCTCTTCAGGCGGCCACACTGGTCTAGAAGTTCATCTACAGATATGGGGGTGGGGTGTCTTTTACCTGGGGAAGCTGGTGCCAGGACAGAGCAGAACCTATTTATTGAGTACTAATTACATGCCAGTTACAGTGTAAAAAAACAACTGGTACAACCGAATTGTCAAGAATATATATGGAAAATGGGAATAGGGCTGCAATTCTTGCTTCTCTTGGCATCTGCCACCTACGGGAAAGGTGAACTCTGCTGTCCCTTCCTGGGAGTTTGGGGGAGACTGCACTCCCCCAAGGCAGGAGTCCGTGGCTGAGGGACGGAAACCTGGATTAACCTTGTCATATCCTCCAAACAGCTTTAAAGGAGGAAATGCAATAGCCAGATCTCCATCTTTCTGACTCAGGCGTCTCTTTCTGTGTTGGTTCTGAACTCAGGCAGGAAAAAGGGGAATGTTGCTTACTAACCAGGTCAGGCCCTAACAGGTGCCTCTTGCCCAGGGTCACAGAGCTAGGTCGTGGTGGAGCTATGATTCTGTCATGTTTTTTACTAATTCGAGAACAGGATGGCTTTATAAAATATAGAGCGTCAGGAATGAGCAAAGGTCAAAGTCTGTGGCTTATTATAATACTAGCTGTTTTTACAAGAAGTAGCAGCTTCATTGATTTGATTTGAAGAGAAAAGAATTCACTTTCCACACACGAAGCTCTGTAAGGATAAGAGATTTCCCCCAAAATCCTACATAAAGAAGTAACAAAATCTGAGTCTCAATATAGATCTGTCCAATTCTGAAGTCAATGCCCATTCCACTATGTATAGGATACGATTTCTCACATCTTGTATACCATATAAACAATATTGCAACTAAAATAACAGAAACTGACAGAAAAAAAACCCTGTAATCGATAATCTCAATATCCCATTACCCATAATAAATCGACCATGTTCATTTGCCATGTTCCCGTTCAAACCTTTGTTTGTGAAGTTAAGGTATTTGTAGCCACTTAACCATAGAGTTTCTCAAAAATTCAATGTTACATCGAGGACTAAAAGTTCAATCACTCTATAAAATTATCATTCTACTAGAACTTACTGAAACATGTTCTCTATATGATACAGGGACTATATCTCTAATTATCACACTTTCATAAATAACATAGTGAAAAATACCTTCAAATAAATGGTTTTGATTCCTTTGTGATAATTTCCTGAGCAGCCATCACAATGGTGGGTTTTCCGGGTAAATTGCTTCAACGTGGCCCAAATAGAAATGGAATTGACTGAGAGCATTAAACGTTTCCCATAAGCCCTGTCCCTTGTCTGCCCGCTCACCACCGAAGATGCATCAGGAACCAGGGAAGCACATCAGCCCATGATTAGACCAGTCAAACATGTTTAAATAAAAAAGGAGTTCAGAATATTTAACAGGATCAAAGATGGAAGATTACAGAGATTTGGAGCCCTTTAATAAATATTAAAGACACATTCCCGCACTCAACTTCTGGCTGTGCATCATGCATGGAAGAGACTCAAACAGACGTGCAACTCAAAAGGTAAGGGTCTGACAGGTAAGGAGGAAACATAGATTGTCTTGGTTGTGCCGGGGCAGTGAAGGGGAAGCCTAGCTGCTTACTAAAAATAGGAAATGCAAACCTAAGGATTATCCAGAAGATGGGAGTTGTGAGATGTTACAGGGAGAGGAGAGCTTTGATAACCTCGCCTACCCCCGTGCTAGAAATTGGTACTGAGGCCCATAAAGGGATGCCGCATGGCTTCTCATCACCACGCATCCTAGGCAGAGCCCAGAGCCTCTGGCTCCTGTCCAGTGTTCCTTCTCATGAGTGATGTCGCCTCTGCTCAAAATACAATAGAGCCTAGCAGATAGCCAGCTCTGACAGACTTGAAGTGTGCCAATGTCCGTCTGCTTATAGGTGAAGTGGGGGTTATATCGGGCAGACAAAGGCTCACTCATTCCCAACCCAGACATCCTAGACAGTCTCAAGAAACATTTTCAGGAAATGGGCTTCTTTCTTCCCCAGGGACAGTTGGCATGTTCCATTGCTCCCCACTCCGGGAGTTGTCCATTGTCCAAGCCACCTGATTGCTTAAGGGATGACAGCCCTTCCCGTCAGCTCACGTCGGTGTGTCCACTCCAGTTGTTGGCTCCTGTTGTTTCTATTTGGGCCACTCTCCAGTCGGATTGGCCACTGTCCAGGCTGTGACAGTCATTAAAAATTTCAAATGTCGCCCCTGGCATTTACTAAAGTTTTCCTATGGAGTGCTGGATAAACAAATTGTCATAAAAAGAGGAAAAATAAGCTTGCAGACTGAATGAAGAATCCAGTCTCTGAGATGTTTTGCAAGGATGATTCTGTTTAACTGTGTTGAACTCCGTATTTCCAAACTTATTAGACAACACAGGAGGTGCACGACCCCTTCTTGCAACTTTTTTCAGTTTTAAGAAGTGCCTACTATCATCCTGTGAAATTAGAGTTCTAGGAACACAGCTTTGGTAAGGAAGTGGACTTCTATGGCCCAGTGACTGTTGTGCCCGAAGGTCCCATCTTCTTATTGAAGATGCTGATGAAGACCACCTTTAGTAAGAAAAAGTTTGGGAAACTGGTAGACAGATGGGCTTTTTAAAAATTATTTATTTATTTTTTTTTTTTTAAAGATTTTATTTATTTGACAGAGAGAAGCACAGCCAGAGAGGGAACACAAGCAGGGGGAGTGAGAGAGGGAGAAGCAGGCTTTCCGCCAAGCAGGGAGCCCGATGTGGGACTCGATCCCGGGTCTCCGGGATCATGACCTGAGCCGAAGGCAGTCGCTTAACCAACTGAGCCACCCAGGCATGCCTGGGCTTTTTTTTTAAAATAAGATTTTATTTATTTATTTGCCAGAGAGACAGTGAGTGGCAGGCAGAGGGAGAAGCAGAGTGCCCACTGAGCAGGGAGCCTGCTGTTGGACTCGATTCCAGGACCATGGGATCATGACCTCAGCCGAAGGCAGATGCTTAACCGAGAAATGGACTTTTTTGTTAAGATTTATTTATTTGGCGTGTGGCTCGTTTGTTAAAGTGTCTGCATTTGGCTCAGGTCATGATCCCCGAGTCCCGGGATCAAGCCCCACATTGGGCTCCCGGCTTGGCAGGAAGCCTGCTTCTCCCTCTCTCACTCCCCCTGCTTGTGTTCCCTATCTAGCTGTGTTTCTATCAAATAAATAAGTAAAATCTTTAAAAAAATTTTTTTATTTATTTATCTGGGACAGAGAGAAGAGAAAGAGTGCATGCTTGCAGGAGGGAGGAGCAGAGAGAGAGGGAAAGAAAGTAGTAAGCAGACTCCACACTGAGTGCAGAGCCCTACATGGGGCTAGATCTCAGGACCCTGAGATCATGACCTGAGCCAAAAGCAAGAGTCGATGTTTAACTGGCTGCGCCACACCAGCGCTCCAAGAGATAGACTAGACCAGGGTTTGTCCTTGAGGAAATTATTTGAATTGTCAGATGTTCCTTCTCTTCATATCCTAAGATGAGTTTAGCACCCCCTCCTTTGCAGGGTTGCTGTGAGGATGCTCCAGATAAGAGATAAGAAGTATTGATCATGGCATCCCACAGACAGTAGTCTTGAGGAGCAGTTAGATGCCAGCATCCAGCCCTGAGCACTGAAGGGGTGCGCTTGAGGCTTCCAGCTCTCACAGACATCACAGTCTGGTTGACAGACCTACAGACGGACAGGGCTGTCCTCTATGGGGGACAGGACCAGGGGTAGGCTGAAGGAAATGGTAAAGCAGGAGTGGTTTGACAACATCTCATAAAATTGGTGTGATTAATTGAGACCTGACAGACTTTCTCCAGCTTTAAAAAAAAAAAATCCCTATCTTTCTGGGGCACCTGGGTGGCTCAGTCAGTTAAGCACCTGACTCTTGGTTTCAGCTCAGGTCACAATCTTGGGGCCGTGAGATCAAACCCCGCATCAGGCTCCATGCTGGGCATGGAGTCTGCTTAAGATTCTCTCTCTCTCTCTCCCTCTCCCTCTGCCCCTACCTTGCTTGCATATGCTCTCTTTCTCTCCCTCTAAAATAAAAAATTAATAAAAATTTTTAAAAAATAACTGTCTTTAAAAATAACAAAAACAGCGGTTACCATAGATAAGGAAAAAGAGGGAGGAGTATTTAATAGATATGAAATTTCACTTTGGGAAGAGGAAAACTGGTCTGCCTGTCAACGGATGACAGGGTGGTTGGGATGTATGGCATACCACTGAGCTGCGGACACTTAGAAGTGATAAATTTAAGTTACGTGCACTAGGCCACAGTTTTAAAAAATTTAAATAAGTTTTGTCCTCCCTTTCCAAGGGCAAATTGGCTCCCCCTCCCTGCACCATACAAATCATATTGCTGGTTGAGTGGCATCTCCCAGGTATGCTGGTCCTTCCTCGACTTGGCTGCCCTACATCGTGCTCCTTCTAGGATTTCTCTTCTTTTCCAGCCAAGCCTCCAGATGGTATTTCAGTAACTCAGCTCAACGTCTTCCGTTGCAGGCTTTTTCCCCCCTTCTCCCCCAGTTCACTTAAAAATAAATTGTCTTTTTTCGTCATTCCAGACAGAACATGAAGCTCTCTCTCTTTTACGCTGCCAGTGAATTCTAAGTACACAATTATGCAGGAAATGTCTTTAGATTCACCAGCTTGAGAACTTTTCAACATTAAGCCCTGAATCAGATAACAGCTTTCATCTCAAGAACAGCTTTACACTGTACCTAAGTAAAAGCTTAACTTATAAAAAAAATTGTTACCAGGGGTATAAAAATGTCAAGGTAATAAAATAAGTGAACACAAAAACCTCCCAAATAAAACATGCCACAAAAATTAAGGAAGAATATTTCTAAGGCAGCTGATGGCATATTAGTTTCTACTGTGCACCTCCGTATGTACTGCTTCACAAAAATAAAAAAAATCTAAATGAGCCAAGTACACTCGTGTCCCCCTCCCCATCTACCTATTAATAAGATTTCACCATGTTAAACAAGCCAACCACCTAGCTGGCTGTGGTTAAGACTTAATTGGATGGCTGTGTTCAATTTTGACCATCATGTTTCCAGAAAGAAAAGAAAAAGGTGATAAATGGGATGTAGTTCAAAGGAAAGCAAGACAAGGGATGAAAGTGGCTTGGAAAATAAGACCCAGTGGGGAATGTTAAGGTAATTCTGTGCATTTTAAGCTCAGCGAAAAGATGGCTGGCAGATAACGGAAGGCATTGGATGAGTCCATTCCCTCTCCGTCTCTGAGGGATCACCAACAGGAGGAAAAGGAGAAGGGAGCAAATCCTCTCTAGCTCTTGCTCTGTACCTTGCCTGGCATGTATAGGTGCTCAGTAAAAATGCTCTCATTGGATCTCCCCAGAGAAAAACACTGCAATGAGGTTGCCAGCTTGTTGGGGCTAATGCTTACAAATGTCTCTTCCAAGAAAGGTTTGAAATGTTGGGTTTGATCCCCCAGCAAGCATAATTTAGGTAAGGTAAAATCAATTTCCTCATTGGACCAGTTGTGGAATAAATAACTTCCCGAGGCTCCTGTCACCCCTGCTAATGCTTGGCTCTCTGTGCCTTCAGCCACATTCATCATGGCACTCAGAACTCTACAATGCCTGAGCCCCCCAAGGTAAAGTTCAAGATCTGGAGGTGCACTGACACCCACAGTCTAGCCCAAACATGCTTTTTTAGTCTAGCAACCTCTTCTTCCCTCTCGGAACTCACCTACTCAGTAAAAACAAATAGATAGATGATAGATAGATGATAGATAGGTAGATAGATAGATAGATAGATAGATAGATAGATAGATAGATAGATAGATAGAAGATAGATATAGATAGATGATAGAGATAGATATATGATAGACAGATGATAGATGAATAATAGAGATAGATAGAAGATAGATATAGATAGATGATAGAGATAGGTATATGATAGATAGATAGATAGATGAATGATAGAGATGATAGATAGAAAATAGATATAGATGATAGATAGATGATAGATAGAGATAGATATATGATAGATAGATATATGATAGAGAGAGAGAGAGATGATAGATAGATAGATGATAGATAGATGATAGATATAGATAGAGAGATTATAGATGATAGATAGATAGATGATAGATATAGATAGATAGATGATAGATAAATAGATATAGAGATATAGAGATAGATAGATAGATAGATAGATAGATAGATAGATAGATAGATAGATAAAATCTTTAAAAGAACAAAAAAGGCTTATCCACACACCGGAATCTCCTCCCTCCTTCATAGCACACAACATCTCAGGCAAACCCCCTTTAAATCTCAACACCACCACTCACTCTCTCTCTCTGCGTCCCTCAGCTAATTGTCTGCTCTCTCCAAATCTTGCCCCATCCTTTGTAAAGTGGGGATAATAGTAGTTCCTACAAGTCTTAAATAAGGTCATTCATGTCATGTGTTCAGCACTAGAGTTGGCATGTGATAACCTTCCCCCATCTTCCCGCCCTGAAGGATGCTATCTATGGTCCTTTTCTAGAATGTCCTTCTGGTTGCTTCTCACCAATTTGCCAAACTCTGCCAGTTCACCCATTCACCGAAACCCAACTCAAATCTAACCTTATTCACAGACTCTCCCCTGAATGCTGTAAGTCCAGAGGGATTTTACCCAAGTTTTGTGCACATGTAGCGCCCAGTCTCTGGACTGGCTCATTGGACCCTTGATTGCATTCCCCACTGAAACATCTGCTGTCCTCTTTTTAACTTGTCCCTTGAGCTCAGTTCCCCCACATAATGGAAAGAGGCATACTTTAAAGTCCCAACTCTCAAGAGGAAAGAGGAGAGGAAGTGTTTATATGTATTTAGAGGGCACTACCACGGACCAACTACTCTACTTGGCACTTCCCTATACCATTTTTCTATTAATCAAGAAGCTAACAGCAGTGCCTCTGCACCATGTCTGCTCATTAGAATCGCCAAGAGACAATGCCACATACATGCATTCCCCAGGTCCCAGCCCAAGCTGATTTAAATAGAATTTCTCGTGGTGGGACCTCAGTATTTTATATAAACTCCCCAGAGGGTGATCATGAGCACCACAGGATGAGAACCCCGGGCTTACAAGTTAGCTTGGAAAACACACACACACACACACACACACACACACACACACACACACACACACGAATGTGTCAATAATGTATTCTCGTGCTGCCAAGCGGTCTACCAGCATTCCCCTACCACATGCCCAACTATTTTTTCCCTCATTCATTCACATAACACACACATTTCAGTGCCTTATATGTACAAACAAAATACTTTGTCAGGTGCTCACAAAACACAAAGGTAAGGCAGATAGAGAGTCTGCCTCTTAGGGAGCAGAATATACTAGCAGAAGAGAACAATTTTATATACTTGTCTATGACACAGCTAGGGAACAGCAAATGCCCCCAAAAGATTCCAGGTAGCAGGAAGTATCTACTGTTTGGGATCAGGATAGGCAGGAACACTTTAGGATGGGAAGCATCTAAAAATGTACAAAAGGAAGCAATGGGATGCTAGGTAGGAGGAAACGACTGAGCACTGGATAATCCCGGGGGTGATGGGGTTGGAGAGCTGGCATCACTGGCTAGCTTCTGCGTATGCAAAGATACCGAGAACATTCTTTCCTCACTGCTACCGGCTTCGCTGCAAAACCCGGAGTTTACGCCTCTGTGGTTCTAATAGACCAGGCTGAGAACTGAAGCGCAGTCTGCTCTCTTCTCTTCCCAGGGCTGGTCTCTCTGAGGGACTTAGAAAGAGTTAGTGAGGCCCTCTGGGAGTCCTTTTTCTCCCATTTGAACATCCTTGTGGCCTCATTCCCTGACCGAAGGAGCCATTTCCTCGTTGTTACACTCAGCAGATGCAAATACATGTGGTCTCCATGGGGCACTGGCATTCTGAAAACTCTCACCAGGGAACCGAGCAAGAATGGGTCCCCGAAAGGCTGAGGAAGGCGTGGAAGGAGCCACGTGTTTGAAGTTGCGCTGGTCGCTCCAAGGAGTTAGTGCAATCTCTACAAGCACAACGCTCCCCGTTGGCCTGGAATATAACGTCTGCCGCAAGTTTGCCTTCTGGTCCCAGACTCTGCTCATTCCCAAAGTGACTTCCGGTGAACCTCCCTTTCAGCAGCTCTCATTTTCCCATCTTTAAGGTGAATGATATGGATTAGATAATAATTTAATCATTTTTATTAGAAAAGCTATCTCCTATTAAGGATTTACAGACAAGCATTGCCTCATTTAATTCTCACAACCACTATATGAGAAAAGTAGTCAGTTTATACCCATTTCACAGATGAGGAAACTGAGGCCAGAGAGGCTAGGTCTAGTACCCCAGAGCTGTAAATGGAACCTAACCTCAAACCGTGGGTGGTAGAAACCATCTAAAGGACTGTGACCAGTGCTTTTTCTCTTTCTTTCTTTCTTTCTTTCTTTCTTTCTTTCTTTCTTTCTTTCTTTCTTTCTTTCTTTCTTTCTCTCTCGGCTTCTGTCCAGGTCATGATCTCAGGGTTGTAGGATGGAGCCCGAAGTCAGGCTGTGCACCTGGTGAGGCATGACAGTCTCTCCCTCTCCTTCTGCCCTTCCCCCAACACCAGGTCTCTCTTTTTTAAAAAAAGAAAGAGAGAGAGAGAGAGGGACAACAAGGGCGAATCTCACACAAGAAGGGTGAGCACTGTTTTGTCTAGCTTCATTTCATGCCCCACCCACGCACCGTTTATGTATGATCTATATTTCAATTACAAGCAAATGGGCAAATTCTGCTTCCATACCCGCACTGGGTCACAACACAAGATGTTTATCTTTCTGGAAGCTGGCCACAAAAACAACTGGAGGACATTGCTGTAAGCCACTGAGCACAGCTCTTCTCTGAACGATTTCTACAGTCCTGGGTCTCTCTACTCACAGCCCCAGCGGTCTGTGAATCCGAAACTCTGGGGTGCACGTGGCTGGGAGCATTCCCAAGCATGGGGTATCCACATGGGCAGTTCCTGAGCGGCACGCCCAGTGTGGGACCTTCCAGACCCAGGAGAATTCCTCCCTGTCCTGTTGAAGCCACGGGCCCTGCTGCGGGGGTCTAAGCAGCCCCGAGTGTGGTGGTGGAGCGGCGGTACAGAGGTGGTGGGGCTGGAATCCTGCAGGAGGATATGGGTCCTGTGGGATTCCCGATCCAGCTGGAGAACAGAACCGCCATCTGGTAAATCACAAGACGATTTTTGTTCTTGCCAGACGCACCCTATCAATATGGAAGATACAGACAGTCTTCAACACATAAACAGGTTACGTTGCCAAAAGTTCCTTTGTAACTCAGATGTTTGGCGTTTGGAGCACATCGCCCCATAGAAACAAGGATATAAATGGAGGTTAGGTTTTCATGTTTTAAAACTCAGAGGGTGTATGACACACTGTGTTTTGCACAGTGAACCGGGTAAGGACTGGGTGAGACACATTTGCTGGCTTGGGAACGTACGTGTAAGTTCCTTATGCTTTTCTGAGCCCCCGTTCCTCATTTCAAAAGGGGGTCAACTAAAAATGATCTTTTTTCATAGATGTGCTATTGTTACAATATCATGGTTAGAGAAAACGCCCATGCCCTTTCCTAGAGCCCATAAGTACCCAGAACCTCAGTCTCCATCCCTGCAACACTATGAGACCATTTACCTCACTGGGTTGCACGCACGTAAGGGAGATCCCATACACAAAGCCCTTAGTACAAAGCTTGGCACACTGTGTGTGTTTGATACACAGGGTCTCTGCAGCCTCGGGGATGCAGGGCTAGATCTGCCGACACCATCTGCGTGGACTTGAATCAACCCTTATCAATACTCTTATGCACCAGGAAAATTAAAATTAGCAAGCATTTAGCCAATGTCTCTCCAGCATCCAGTCCCCTTGCTTGGTTCCACATGACATAAACAAAGGGTAAATGCTAAGATCTCTCATGCTCAGAATGTAGTGGAGAAACATTGCCAATTCTGCATGCTAGTGGGATTGGAGAACGCCCTAACAATGGCAAAAAAAAAAAAAAAAAAAAAAAAAAAAAAAAGAAAGAAAGAAAGAAAGAAAGAAAGAAAGAAAGAAAGAAAGAAAGAAAGAAAAAAGTCAAGAAAGAGAGGTCCAAGGCATGTTTCAGGCCGATGTTACAGCCCCCTCGTCCAGCTGAACCCCATCCAGGCTAGAGAGACGCTGATGGACATGAACTGATGATCGTGACAATGTTTGACCTTCTCCCATCATTAACAGCCCCCAGGGCAAACCTCAGGCTCTGCAGAGCTGCTGTCCACAGGCCAGTGGCTGAACTTTGTGAAGGAGGGGGACACTGATTACCACAATAATATAGTTCCCTATAAGGTCTCAAGTTTCACACAGTCTTTACGATACTCAAGATGATCTCTCTGGGGAAGGTGAAAAGAATTATAATTACATCTGTGAAAAAGGCTTGGGAAAGAAAAAAAAAATCCTGCCATATGGTGTGTGGAAAATGTTTTGGAACTGAATAAATAACATGGTGGGTGTCCCCCCCCCATTTTTGTTTATACATCGACGTTATGTAGGCTGACTAGTGAACATGGATCAGTTTTTCTTTTGGAATAGAAATGCACTGGGTAATTTAATTTTATGACCATTAATAATATGGGTCTCTCTCTGCAAGCAAAGACATTTACAAACTTATAATCAGATTTTGTGATTTGGGTGTAAACCAATCACCCACACGAGGCAAGGAGATATTTCCATCGAGCTTTCCCTTTGCAGTAGGACCGTATGAAATACAAAAAGGGCACAGAGTGAAAGACTGAGATTTCCAAAGGGAATCATGAGGAGGGTTACTGGTTTCAATGCACACATTATCCTCCAGTAAGGAAATTTTAAAAACCATGGGATGTGCATTTATAGGTATTATACCTCTAATGTGTTTCAGACTCTGTCTATATGGGATCTTGTTGCATATTCTACCGACTCTGTGCTGGGAAACTGCCATGCTCATTTATGGGAGGGAGCCGAGATCAGAGAAATGGAAGGACCAGCTCCTGTTTGCATAGCTAGACCATAGCGGAGTGCAGATCTGATCACTTACCCAGCTGGTCTCCACCTTTCTTTCTTAACCCCACCCCTCTGTCATAAACCCATCCTCCATGGGGAATACCACTCAGAAAGATTGATACCCAAGTATTTACACCACAAGATACACTGCAGGCACTAGTCATATGGTAAAAGTTCACATCGAGGGTTTTTCAAAAAGTATTTTCAATGGCTAACATTTATTAATTCCTTGGTGTACCAACTGTTTTAGAGTGCCTTGGCCATAATCTCCCAGCAATCCAGCGACAGAAGCGCTATTATTCAATTCTGCTTACAGGCAAGGGAGCCAAGATCCAGAGAGGTTAAGCAGGTGAATATGTTGGCAGAGGTCAAAGTAAAGACACCAGGTTTCATACCTACCATATCTGTTGGACCTCAGAGTGTGCCATTTTAATATCTCACTGTATCGCTGTGGATGAGTGCATGATATTCAAATTAGAACTTGGCCAGTGCACAAAGAATGGTCAAAAGTCTCAGGAGTCATGGAAATTCTCAGGGATTATTATAAAGTTCACTGGGGCTGGACTGTAGGGGATCTCATCGAGGAGACTCATTCACCTGACAAGCTCTGTTGAGCACCTTCCATGTTCATGATTCTACATCAGGACTTACAGAGATGGATAAGATGCAGTGATTTCCCTGGAGTACGTCTGACATTCAAATAGCAGACAGAGTGTTAAATTCTATGACAGTAGAGACCTCAGACACATCATAGGCACTCAATAAGTATCATAGTTAGTCTTGCAGCAAATAATTAATGACAGCCTACTATGTGCCAGACACCTATGACAGGTGCCGGGATTGCGCAGCAAGCAAACCAATAAAAGTACTCGCCCTCTTGGAGGATATAGCCTAGTGAGAATAAAGTAGATTAGGAAGATAGGGAGTGATGGGGTGGGGCGGGAGTTACAGTAGTAAATAAGATCATCAAAATGGACCTCACGAGGGGTCATTTGAAAAAAGAATAAACAGTAGAACTTCAAAGATAGGTTCAAAAAGAGAAGGGCTTCTTTGTGGACAGTGGTAAAGCAGTGAATATGACCTTTTGGGGTCAGGAGACAGAAAATGCTGTGAGTGTGTGTGAAGCCAGAAGTGTGGTTCTCTGCTAGAAGGACAGCTGAAGAGCCAAGAGCAACTAGAATTTTGAGATAGCCAACCTTGGATCTCCGAGTTTTGCACCAGACGGATCATAGAGAAAGGTTGCCTGTCACTGCTGCCTGCTTATCAGGCCTGGTAGCTGTGACCCGTGTGTCTTGTTCATGCTCCTCTGACTATAGATGCCATCCCTAACCTAGTCTCCAGGGTCCGATCCCAGGCCAGCCACAAGGAAACATTTTGTGCTCTGGAGAGGATTGGTGGACACTTGATAGGGGACAAAGAGACCAAAGAGGTCCCTTCCCTGGCATTATTGGAGCCTCACTGACAGGAGCACAGGTCTTGTCCTGAGGAGAAGACCATGACTTTCAGCAAGACCAGTGCAAAACCAAGAAGACTAATATGATGACCTGTGACCCTCTTTCTGGCACACCACCTTATCTCAGTATCTCGTATATTTTCTCAGCCTTGCTCTTCCAGGTATCTTATCTTATCTTGTCTATTTCAACTTACCTGATTATGTTATCATCTCATTTCCTCAAAAGTGCATTCATTCTTCCAAACTGGACTTTATCTATGGTACTTGAGCAAAGGCTTTGGCTCAAGAGGTTCTCTCTTCTAGAAGCACACTTACCCACTTTTACCTTGCAGAATAACCACCCTAACATCCTTGAAGTCTCCTGGATGTTAACTAGACTTAATATGGTCATCATTTTGCAACATAGACATATATTGTATCATTACGCTGGACCCCCGAAACTAATATCATCTTATATGCCAACTGTACCTCAATTAAAAAAAAATTTTTTTAAAGACTCACGTGGTCTAGGAAATCTACCTGGTTTCCCAGCCCTCCAAGGCAGGACTGCGTACTCTTGGATTTATTTAATTTTTATAAATCCATCTTCAACATGGACCAAATTATGAGGGTTCCTTGTTTATCTGTAGGTCTCAAAACCACCGGCAGGCCCACCATGAATTCATTGCATGCAAGGGGCCTGTCTTTTTAGCTCAGTAAATATGTAGGTCCATCAGATAGTTTAGAAATTGGTCTGAACTGAGGAAAAAGCATGGCTCTTACCATCATTATCCTCATGGCACCCAGCAGGGCTGTGATATCCTCCTGAGACCTAAGCTAACTGGGAGGTCCCTGGCAGTGAGCTCTGGCCTGCTTTGCTGGATTCTGTCCCTGCCCCCCACCCCCCTTTCCAACCAAAGTTCAAAGGACAGAAAGACATTTAAGTGCAACGAGGCCATAACTGACCATAAAACTCCAGTGTGGCGGAGGTGATATGGCTCTGGGTGGGTAGGACCAGCATCTCAGGCAGATGGCTGTGGGAGCTATGCAGCTTACATAAATGTTGTTTGGTCCTCACATGGTGAAAATAATTGTTAAAATTCATTGCCTGTACTTAAAAACTGGGAGTTTTCACATATAACTCCAGATTTCTATTTTCTCTTGGAAACTCAGAAGATCTAGCAACACTTGGCCTGAATCCCCACCCATATGTTTCCAGTCTGGTCCTGCAGGCATTTGAGTTTATAACCTGATATAAATAAGTATATATTTTATTATCGTTATTTCCTATTCATGCATTTAGAGAGCAAGTAGTTTGTTCAAATGGATGAACTTGTTTTTCCTGGAGAATTCCTCCAAGTCCTTGATTTTGCAGCACCTTGTATACTTCTGAGGACAGGAAATTCTGAGAGCAGGAAGAAAAGTTTCCAGAAGGAGTGCTCCAACTTCTTCTAGACTTTCTTCTAAAAACCTCAAACATTGTGGCAATCACCCTGACATTTCTCTGGGAAAGTGTTGTCCTTCTTTTCTCTTGGGAAGATGGTTCTAGATCTATACACATACCACAGAGTGGGGGAACTTGGGTCAGATCTTGGGGTTCTGAGCTCAGGTCTCCCTCTGTCCTCCTAGGACTGGCTGGGCAAGTCCATTAAATTTCAGGCCTCAGCTCGAAAATGAGGCCACCATAAAGGGCGTGGATTTTATTACAAATGCGACAGAAAGCTTCTGAGGGTTTTAAGCACACAAGGGACGTCAGCAGGTTAGATGTGAAATGATCTCTCTGGAGGCTGTATGGAGAAGAGATTTATGGGTAGGGGCTGTGAGGAAGAGAAGAGAGACCAGTTTGCATGTAGTTGAAGTCGCCCTGCAAGAGATGGTGTCGGTTAGTTAGATGGTTAGTTAGGTGGTTATTTAGGTGGTTAGTTCCTGATGGAGATCAGAAGTCTGAGCTGCGTCTTACTGGCTAAAATCAAGGAGTGGGCCAGGCTGCGTTCCTTCTGGAGGCTCTAGGAGAGAACCCATTTCCTTCCCCTTTCCAGCTGCTTGAGGCTTCCTCCGTCCCTTGGCTTGTGACCCCTTCCTCCCTCCGCAGAGCAAGCGCTGCGGCGTCTCTGTATCGCCCAGACTCCAACCCTCCCGCATCTCTCTTGTAGGAATCCCTGTGCTTCCATGGAGCTGGCTTGGAAAATCCAAGACCATCTCCTGTCTCAACATTTTTTAAAAAATATTTTATTTATTCATTTGACAGAGAGAAACACAACTAGAGAAGGAACACAAGCAGGGAGAGAGGGAGAAGCAGGCTTCCCGCTGAGCAGGGAGCCCGATGCAGGGCTCGATTTTAGGACTCCAGGATCATGACCTGAGTGGAAGGCAGACACTTCATGGCACCCCCTGTCTCAACATTTTTAACTTACTCATACCTGCAAAGATCCTTTTGCCACAGAGGGTAACATTCATATGCTCCCAATATTAACAAACCCGGGGGGGGGGGGAGATTGTTCCGCTCACTATAAGCAGAGACAATGACAATAGAAAGGATCAATTTCATACATAATTTAGAAGTACATCTTCTGTACGCCATAGATTCCAGGCAATTTTCCAGATTGTCTCTTCCAAAAAGTTCAAGTATTTTTGTAAATAACCCCAATGGCAAATAACCTTCTTTTAAATGAGAGGAGTAATCACTCAAGCAAGCAAACAGGGGAAAAGTGAAATTGTTTGTGTATACACACACGCGCACGCACACACACACATATAAGTGCAGTTGAATGCTTGAATTATTTTATAGAAATACATAACCATATGCATGTACATATATTTATGTATATCCATACATAGTTGTGTGTGTGTGTGTGTGTGTGTGTGTGTGTGTGCGTGCGTGTGCATGTGTATGGTTGAATGCTTGGATTTGCATTCTGGTTCCAACACTGATTACCTGAATACTCCTGGACAAGTCATCACCCTCCGCTGAGCCTCCGCCTTCCAGCTGCTCTAATGGTGTCCCTAGTATCATTCCTGCTATTCACGGGGTCCTCAACAGACAAATGGGATCTTGCACACACAACCTCATACACAACAAAGGACTGGATGAAGCTAAGAATTAATTAGTGGTGAATAAGCTCTGAGTTTGAAATTTAAATCATCTCTGTCTTCTGCTTCCTCCAGCTACCCTGTCCTGGGTCCTCCTTGCAGGAAGATTCAATTCATGCAGGTTTAATATTGCTGCCGGCTGGGAGGGCGACAAGGAGGACCGTGAAATCAAAGAGCCCTGGGAGGTTAAGTGGATTTTTTAATTTAATAAAGAGAGTGATCCCGGGTGGTCCATGTGCCACCAGGCTGGTTGTTCTCTCCCTCCCCAGTGTTACTGGGCACCTGCTCTGTGCTAGGTACTGTGCTAAGTGGCTCACGGGTATTAGCGTCCAGTATCATTCTGACATCAGTAACGTGGGTTTTTCCAGCTGCTCACAGAGGACACCAAGCCTTAGAGAGGTTTAGCCACCTGCCCAAGACAATATCACTAGTACACCGTAGAGCAGAGGAATGTCTGATATTGAAGCCCTCACTTTTAATCACTCTGCGACACTCCTCTTCCGGGCAGCTGTGTGTTAGATATAAGTGTGAGATGATAGATAGATAGATAGATAGATAGATATTTTCAAGCTAGCTATCAACACGATGAATATGATATATTTTTTTCAAGTTTAGGTCTTATTGCAATCATTTTTAATGAATAAAAATAAGCATAGATTTAAAAATAACACTATTTATTAGTAACTGACTAATAATAAATAAGAATATTGTTACCTCCCAGTGCTGAATTTAATCTCTAGTGAAGGATTTTACTCCCATTTCATAGATGCAGAAACTGAGGTTAGGGGTTGGTGAACAGACTCCCTGAGCCTGCACCACCTGTAAACAGATTCTGGATCTCAAGAGGAGGTCTTCTGAAAGCAAGTCCATTTCAGCTTTGTAATCAACCTTAAGATTACCTAAGTCAATTTCTCTGACCCGCTATATGGAAACTGAGGCCCAGGCAGGAAGTGACCGGTCCAAGGTCACGCCAGGGAGAGACAGGGCATCAGAGAGAATGGTGCTCAAATCTTGACTTTCCCATATTCTTGCTGCATGTCCTTATGAACCACCCTGAAACCACTCTGTTAAGGGGCACAGCTCGCTCCTCTGTCAAATGGGAATAATAACACTATCCATAGATTTTTGTGATAGTTCAATTCATGTAATAAATGGTGGCTCTTAGGGACACAACTGAACTGAGCCCAGGACACTTGTGTCCCAGCCTGGGGTGTGTCCCAAGAAGACACACAGGTCCCCTTGCAATTTGTGGTCCTATCTGCCAACATAATGACATAATGCAACGTGAAAGGCATCCCCTACATCTAAACGCTGTGATTTCTGAAGCAGACTAAGCCTACTAACCACATTCTCTTAGAACCTCAATCATCACAGTTCATTTCTTCTCATTTTAACAGGTAGGACAAGCGTCACCCTTTCCAAATGCACATCAAATGATACCCACATTCAAGGGAGCGTGGATTTTATAGTTGCAAGCTCTCTTCATAAGGTGAAAGTCCTATACTGGTCATTTCACATGCTGAAGGAGATGGGCTGCATTTTGGTGTGTTCATGATACAGAGAAATGTTAATGTCTTCTTTATGAAGTTTTCAGGAAAAAAACTCATGTTTGAGTGCTTTATAATTCATATTAAGTTCTTTAAACTGCCTGGAAGTTCTTGTTTCATTTAAGAAATCTTAAATTTGAGACATAAACTTCCTGACAGCGTGGGCCCCTTTAAAGGTGATCTATGGCCTAACGGCAGAGAAATAAGGCCAGCCGGGCACTCTCACCACAGGATGGTAAAAGTCATGGTCAGGTTAGAAGAATCAATTAGAGTGGGAACGAGGCTGTGTAAATTTCAGGACTCAAATGGCAAACTACAGAAGACAGGGCTGAATTTAAAGCCTGGCCTGATGTGGGTTGTATTTCATTTCCTGATTGGCAAGACAACTCTAAATGAGGTATTACACGGGGTTAAAAACACAGTTTTCTTCCTATTTAAAACAATACACAGGAAGGAATAAAAGAAAAATTAGATCCGGGGAAGTGGAACAACAAGTTTGAGGATTTATATGGGTATTTGAGAAAAGACAGAGGCATGAGAGGTGAAAAAAAATGTATTTGAAGTCAGAATACTGGACAGGGAGACATCGAGTCTCCATCTAGATGAGCTGACAAAGCTGTATTTATAGCAGGTGCCTGAGTGCCCGGCTGGGACCCGGCCGGCCTGGTGCCCTCGGCTCACAGCTCTACCAAGAGTCTGTGCTTTTGTGTTATGTCTGCAGAGATTTGATGTTTATAAGCAAACAACGGCTTGAGAATCTTAAAATCAATACCCCAAAGGTGTCTGTGTTTCCCAGCTCGTCTGACAGTGGAGCTAACATGGGAGAAGAGCCTGCCCTGGGAGCCCCCACACTCTGATCCCAGCTCAGAAACTGCCCAGACGGGGCCAACAGTTAACCTCACTGTGACTTAGTCTTGTCACCTGTAAAATGGGTTTAGGGGGGCAATGTGGGCTTCACTTGCAGGATTAAATTATATCAGCTACTCGAGCCATTTAGCACCTTTCCTAGTTCATAGTAAGCCCCTCCTAACCCTTGGTGATTCATATAATATTGTTATTATTCAATATAGGAGAGAATTGATGGCTGTGAGGAGAAGGAAAAATACTGAAATGGTTTTGTCTCCAAACATGACTCCTTCCCGGCCGTGGCCATCATTCCTTCCATCCAAATAATGCCTCCAGGGCTAATGTCATCTGTCTTTTGGTCTTATCCACGCTCCAAGCTCACCCGCAGTCACGACCACACCAAACCAGGAGAAGAAGTGCAGTGGCAACACTGCTGGATTTGAGGGTTGAGCACCTGTATCCAAGCCTGTTAGTGCCACTTAGGAACCGTGAGGTCCCACAGGGTCCCCGCACTCCTTGAGCCCTGCATGAAGCAGGAGGATTTCCTCCACCCTGCCCACCTCGCCAGCCCATCGTGGAGGACCAGCTAACTCAAACGGGTATGGAAGTGTCCTGAGATGACAGCACCCAGTCACGACCTATTGGGCTGCATTGCCATTGCCTCTGAACCCCCTCTGACCCCATCTCCCATGGAAATACACCCTTAAATTAGAACCTCGCTCATAATGATTCTAACCTAGCCCTCTCTTGAACTATCCATTCTGTGCTTTGCACTTTCAAGAAAAAAGGGGGAAAGGAGGAAACAAAGCAGGTGCCTCAGAACAGGGGAGGAGCAAATCCAGAGTAAAAATGACAGACATGCGCCTGTGATGTCAGATCCCAGGGCAGACGTCAATCACTCTCTGGCACTGAGCCCGGAAAGAGCTTCAGGATCCTTCTCAACACAGTGCCCTGAAAATCGCCACCATTTATATTCAATACCCCCCACTGCCATTGGATAGAAGGCCCTATTCAAAGACAGCAAAACCAAAGATAAATGGGGTAAAATTCTGAACTCTGGAGTCAGTCCCAGCACTTACTGGTAGTTAATACAAACACGCACTCTGTCTGAGAGAGGTGATTTTCAATCAGAAGACATCTGCCGAGTAAAAACACAATCATTATTAGCTACTATTATTAGTAGTAATTTGCTTCCCTGTATTTGATGTTCACTGTAAGGTTATCTCCTTTCCTTCTTCCTTCCAAACAAGTGGACAAATAAGAAAAACATACTCTGCTTCATGTAGAAGAATCATGGGTTTTGGAGACAGACAGCCCAAGGATTGAATGCCATTACTACTATTGCTAATTGCATGGCAGACAGCAAGTTGTCCCACCCTCTTAGACTCAGTTTCCTCACTGATAAAAGGAGGAAAACCGTTTAGGTCATGGGAAGGACTAGATGGGATAATATACATCATGTATTTGGACCTTGGTGGGCTCCTTTCAAATATTCGTTGGAAAGAATGAATGAATATTGAGCATAATAGGATCAACTCAAATCCATTGGAAACATTACAGAAGAAACATTTTCCTGAGAAGGTTAAAATGAAATCAAATGTCTGAGGTAGATTAAACTTTTTTTTTTCCTCTCTCACTCCTCATGTCAGATTTGTTTCCACAGGATTTCATCTGCATAATGGAATTTGCTGATTTTGAATAGATGGTGTAATATGCACAGGAGCATTTTCCAGAGGATAAAGGACTGAAGGTTATTTATATGTCATTTGTAAGACTGTCACCCCTGATTTCCCAGTATCTTAGCTCTCCCACAAAATCCCCCATTCTGGTCACCCACGCTTTCCTCTCCTTCTTAATAGAGTATGCGCTGGGACCCAAAGGTTCTGAGAACTACTGGGAATGCTCTACGTTCTGTTTCTCTTCTTAGAGATTCCTAATGCCCATTCACCCAATAAAGGCACGGAAAAGTCCTGCAATTTAAAAAATGTACATAGATGGGACTGGAGGAGATTCTGCTGAGTGAAATAAGCAGAGAAAGTCAATTATCATATGGTTTCACTTACTTGTGGAACATAAAGAGTAACATGGAGGACATTAAGAGAAGAAAAGGATATGTGAATTGGGGTAAATCGAAGAGGGAGATGAAACCTGAGAGACTCTGGACTCTGAGAAACAAACTGAGGGTTTTGGAAGGGAGAGGGGTGTGGAGGTGGGTGAGCCTGGTGATGTGTATTAAGGAGGACATGAATTACATGGAGCACTGGGTGTGGTGCATAAACAATGAATCTTGGAACACTGAAAAAATAAAATAAAAAAATTATTTAAAAAAAATTTTTAAATGTACATGTTTAGCACAGGATTGCTTCATTTTAAGTAATCACAGAAAACTTTTTTCAGGTTAACGCCTTCTTCTCATACCACATAATTACAATTTGAAAAATGTTATTATACTGAATTTTTCAAATTAACCAATGAAGGAGAAAATAAAATCTGAATATTGATTATGATTGTCAGGCAGTGCTGCCAGAAGACACAGCATTCAGTCAACCAGAGACCGTATTACCTTCTTTTGTGTGATGCATTGTGTTCTTGAAAACATAGGTTGAAGACCTAACCACCACCCCGACCCCCGATATCTGTGAATGCGACCTGACTTAGAAATAGAGTCAAGTTAAGATGAGGACATACTGGATTAGGATGGGCTTTAAGCCCAATGACTGGGGTCCACGAAGAGAGAGAGACTTGGAAACGCACAGAGCAGACCCAGGAAAGAGAGCTACGGGAAAACAGAGCAGAGATGAGAGGGATATAGTCACAAGCCAAGAAGCACCTGGATTTCCAGCCATCACCGGAAGCTGGCAGAGGCAAGGAAGACTCCTCCCCTAGAGGCTTCAAAGGCAGCAAGGGGCGCTGCCACTAACTTCATTGTGGACTTCTGATCTCCACAACTGTAAGACAATCAGTTTCTGTTGTTTTAAGCCACCCAGTTGGTGATACTCGGTTATGATGACTCCAGGGAATCTAATATACTTACCTACCAGATTTTTTTTAAGATTTTATTTATTTATTTGACAGAGAGAGACACAGCGAGAGAGGGAACACAAGCAGGGGGAGTGAGAGAGGGAGAAGCAGGTTTCCCACTGAGCAGGGAGCCCAATGCAGGGCTCTGGCTCCGGACTCCGGGATCAGGACCTGAACTGAAGGCAGACGCTTAATGACTGAGCCACCCATGCACTCCTGCCTACCAGATTTTTCTCCTGCATCACTGTTCTCTCTTTCTCAGTCTCTTCTCCTGTCTTTTCTCAGTCTCACCCTGTTGGGGTGCCCCAGGTGGACTGCCTTGGTCCTTTCTTAGCTCTATCGGAGCCCAGTGGCTACAGAATGGTCAGAGCCAAGACCTTTGCTTCAATATCTTCTAGGTGCCCATGGATCCACATTGTATATTTAATGTGGACTCCATGCGTCCAAAATGGAATCTTTGATCTCACTGTAAAAACAAATCTCTTTTGAAGAAACGTTCTGCTCCTCAGCCAGCACCCTCCATCTCAGGAACGAGCAATCCATTCCCCCCAGTTGCTGAGGTCAAAAGTCCAGGAGTCATCCCTGAGTCCTGTCATTTGCTCAACACATCCCACCAATCCAAATACAAATCCTGGCAGATGCATCTTCATAACATGTCCCCACACATCCGGAACTCCATCCTTGGTCCCACTTTCTCCTGCCTCCCCCCGAGGCCAGCTGCAATTGTCCTGCAGGCGACCCATCTGGCCACTCTACTTCTGTCCTCAGCCTTTACTGGCTCTTCTAGACACAGCAGCCAGAAACATCACATTAAATCATAAATCTAACCTTGCCCTTCCCATGCCAAGGACCCTCCAAAGGTTTCACATCCTCCCATAAAATGAAGTCCTAAGTCCCTTCCAGGGCCCCAGGACCAGTCCTGGGCTGTCTCTCTGACCTCTTTTACTCCCACTGCTCCCTGGTTCAGTTCCAGCTACACTGGTCTCCTGGGGGCTCTCTAATGCGCAGGCTAGCACCCCGGGGACTTCATTTGTTGTGGCCTCAGCCGGGAGCACTCGTCTTCCTGATACCCACATGCATATTTCTTTGCTCCAATCAAGTTTCTGGAAAAACCCCTTTTCATAAAGTCCTTCTCCTGCTGCCCCACTGCAAACATAACCCCCGCCACCCTGATCTACTCTGGAGCCCTGATTCACCATCAGATGTCACATGGTACATGGGCACGTGCACGCGTACATGCGCACGCGGTTCCCTCATTAGAACGTGTTTCCCTGCTCCCAGAGTGCCCCGTACTTAGCAGGTGCTTGAAATTTTTCTTTGAAATAATTAGTAACTCAATTAATTAACTCGCTCCAGAGAGAGGGCCACACAGGAAATACAGTATTATTTTAGCATGCTCAAAAAAAAAAAAACAAAAGTCCTCGATAAAAGACAAAAACAAAGCTACGTGCGACAATGATTTCCTCGCAAACAGAAATGAAGTCTTCTTGGATTACCAGAGCTATTGCTTGGTTTATAGAAAAAGCAGTTTCTAAAGTTACCCCCCACCTAGATCATTTGAACTTTCTTTGTCTTGTTTTTCATCTACAAAAGGTGGATAAAGTTTTCCAGAGTCCACCGAACAGTGTTTCTAAATTGAGGTACGAGTATCCCACACTGTGCAAAATCTTCTCAAATCCATATTTTTCATAGTTCTTCAAAGCAGGTTTTCACGTGACACCCTTACAACGACCTTGTAAGAGTAACAATTAAGAGCTTACTGCCAGCCAGGGTCTTTTTTTTTTTTTTTTTAAGATTTTATTTATTTATTTGACAGAGAGAAACACAAGCAGGGGGAGTGAGAGAGGGAGAAGCAGGCTTCCCACTGAGCAGGGAGCCCGATGCGGGGCTCGATCCCCAGTCTCCAGGAGCTTGACCTGAACCGAAGGTCATGAGCCACCCAGGCGCCCCCAGCCAGGGACTTTTTAGATAGTCTCTCATTCAAACCTCCAATATTCCTAGGAGGAAGGTACCATCATGAACCCCATTTGTCAGATGTGAAAACTGAGGCTTCTGGCTTATAAGTGGGAAGCAGGGATTTCAACCAGGACAATTTGATTTCACAACCCACTCTCAGCCCAAATGCTGCCTTTCATGACTCTGATGGCACCGCAAACATGACCTGATTCCAACTGGACATCATTGCTTCTGTCTTTAGAACATCAAACCTCAGGTTCACAGAAGGGAAAAAGTGCAAAAGTCAGCCCTCATGTTGGTTTCCAGAACCTATTTCAAGAAGAAATTTTTGTTAAAATGTACCCAGCAATGGAACAGCAACCGTATGATGGGGTTAGCACTCAAAGAGCATCAGATGACACAAGGGCTGTGTCACCAGTTGGGGACAAGGGTTGGGTGCACAGCAGCACTGAGGCCCAGAGAAGGAAACTGACCTGCCCAAGATCACACAGTCAGTTCCGGAACTCACCTCCCTGGGCTAATGTGCTTTTCTCTGTATCCCTCAATGCCTTCAATATATGCTGTAGCTGTCAAGTCAGAAGCACACAACACCTAAAATCACTACAAATGTTGTGAGAAATTGTGTTGTGTGTGTTTTTGTGTATCTATGAATGCAGTGAGGGGAGGGGAGGTTTTTTGCAGCTTGATTTTTTTTTTTTTAATTATTTGGTGGCTATTTTGGTAACATCTTTTGGAGATTAAGTCCAATTAGGAAACAGATGGCACTGAAATATTGTCAAACATATCGGATCAGCAGCAAATCACTGACTTAATTATGTAAATAATTAAAATGTATATTTACACCTGATCATCCAAACGAGGGTGAAAACACTGATTTCAGGGTTGGTTATGAATGCCGGCACTGAGTCCAGTCAAAAGTAAGTCACATTCAAGTTCCTGCTTTAGTGCCTCTCCCATATCTTGCCCTCGGAGGACATTTGAGAGGCCAAATCAAGAATCCAGTGACACAAAAATATGTCCTCTGAGCAGCCCAGGACTATGAGGCTAAGCTTGGAGGGGACCTCCATAAGGGAAGGCACAGAGCATTCATTGCTTTGGTTCTCATCCTGCCTCACTGCCCACAGACTCATACTCCCTCTTCCAAACCCACGTTGACCTAAAGAGCAACTCCCATTGTATCATAATAGTTAGAATAACAGGTTTTGAGAAAAGACCTGTGTTCAAGCCTTGGTTTTGTCACTTGGCTCAGTTTTGCAGTCTGTAAAATGGGGTTCAGAATAACTCAAAAATGTATCAGACGCTTCCTCCTCTGAGCCCAGTTTTGCAACATGCACCTTACATACATGACATGAACGACCACTCACACATGTCTGTGTAGCTGTGTCCCTTTTATGGAGGAAAAATGAAGTTCAGAGAAAGAAATTCAGTGCCAGTATTAACCCAGATGGGATTTGCCTTCGTGTGATAAAAAATGTAATGCAACAGTGACTTAAATGCAAGGTAAGTTCCTTTATCTTCCAAACATCTGGACACTCCAGAGCATTCCCAGTGGCTTCACATTCATCGGTCTAGCTCTTTGTATTTGTTCCTCCAACATCTTCGACACATGGCTTTCACCTCATTGTGCAAGGTGGCTACTTCAGCTTCATCCATGGAGCTCACATTCTAAACTCTAGGAAGAAGAAAACAGAAGAATGGAATGCTCCCTCCCTTTGAGGACAAGTCTCAGAAGGTGGTCACAGTGCTTCAGCTCAGTTCTTATTGGCTAGAGCTTGGTCACATGACCACACCTCACTTCAAAAGGTGTTGGGAAATGCAGTCTTTATTCTGAGAAAGAATGTGTCCAGGCATGGGAGCCACCCTCCAAGATGGCCTTTAATGATCTTCACCTCCTGCAATGTATGGCCTTGTGCGGTCTTCTCCTATGCTCAATCGGGGTTTGTTTGTGTGACTAATAAAATAAGAAGATTGTAATATAATATAATATAATATAATACAGTATAATATAATATAATATAATACAATGTGGCTTCCAAGGCCAAAGCAGAAGAAGCAACTTCTGCTTTGGTCTCTGAGATGACTTACTTTAGGGAAAGCCCACCATCATGCCAAGAAGACACTCCAACTGCCCTGCGGGGATGTCCACACATAGAACAACCATATGAGTGAGCCAGTTTAGAAGTGTTAAGTCTGCAGAGGGTGTCACCCTTCCAACGCCTGCAGCTCTAATGGTTTTGGTGGACCCCGAGCCAGAAACACCAGTCAGGCTGCTCCCAAATTCCTGAAGCACAAAAATCATGCAAACTAATTAGTAATTGTTGATGTTTTAAGCCACTAAGTTGTGGGGTGATTCATTACACAGTGATAGATAAAATTCACATGCTAACACATGGGAGTTCTATTATAGACGAAAGAGAGAACAGATGACTGGAGACAACGAACAGTCTCTGTCCCATTGCACGCGCACAGAAATGTAATCGAACCCATGTCATCTGACTTAGAAGCTTGTATTTCTAGCCAACTCTCGGGATACCTAATGACTTTCTATGGATTCCTGTAGCATATACTGTTCTTAGCAAATATCTTATCTTAAATTATAGATTGCCTTGTCCTGTTGTCTGGAATCTTCATGCATGGGATTATTTCCTCCCTTAGCTATCTGAGGAGTAAAAATCTATGGGTTCTGTCTCTTCCATCCTTCCTCCCTTCCTTCCTCCCTTCTTTCTCTTCCTCTCTCCTTCCCTTCCCTTCCCTTCCCTTCCCTTCCCTTCCCTTCCCTTCCCTTCCCTTCCTTCCTTCCTTCCTACCTTCCCGCCTTCCCGCCTTCCTTCCATCTTTCCTAAATCCTCTGACTCAGCCAGGTGTGCCATTTCATCTCAACATTTGACTAAGGAAACATACTTTGCAAGCACATGAGACAGCCTTCACAGGCTGTTGGCCAGAGACTGATCTTGATTTTTGGCCATACTGACCTCTCTATGGGATGCCTTACAGTGTGGTAACTTACATCATCAGAGCAAGTACATGAGAGAACAGGAGGAAAGGAGTAAAGGAAGAGAGATACCAAAGATTTTTTGTAACCTAATCTTGGGAGGAACATCCTATCACTTTTGTTGTGTTCTCCTCATTTGAAGCAAATGACCAAGGCAGCCCATGCTCAAGGGGAGGAAATTACACAATAGCAGGAATGCCAGGAAGTGATTCATTATAGTGACAGATAAAATCAGGATCCATCCATTCATCCACCTATCCATTAACTCTTTGGGGGCTCACCACTCTTCAGGCAACAGTCAGAGCCTTCTGTAGCTTCCCATTGCATATTTGGTCAATCCATACTCCTCAGTGGTGCAGTCAAGACTCTCCATGGGGCGCCTGGGTGGCTCAGTTGGTTAAGCGCTGCCTTCGGCTCAGGCCATGATCCCGGAGATCCAGGACCGAGCCCCACATCAGGCTCCCTGCTCGGCGGGAAGCCTGCTTCTCCCTCTCTCACTCCCCTGGCTTGTGTTCCCTCTCATGCTGTGTTTCTCTCTGTCAAATAAATAAAATCTTTAAAAAAAAAAAAAAAAAGACTCTCCAAATTCTCCCTTTATCCTGTTCTTCAGCATTGTCTGCCACTTCTCCCCCTGTGTTCCAGTTTCCCCAATGACCTTTGTTCCCCATCTGCATCTGTCACCTTCTCACCTTGGTCCTTCGGTATGACTCTCCTTCCAACTAGAATGTTCCTTGTAAAAATCCTATCTCTTCATACCATGTAGTGCATGGGAATCCAAGCTTTAGAGACAGATAGCCTTTGAATCCAACAAAACATTGTCACTTATCAGCTCAGCTGGAGGTGATGACAAGCTGCCACCTTCTATATGGCCTCTTCTCCCTTTCATGGACACACTCCAGGGCTCAAATACCTGCCCCAAGCTTGTGAGCCATTTCAGTTCCTGGGTGAGACAAGGATGATATGGAAGGATAACAACATCACATCCAATGAAATCCTGCCCTTCATGTTGGCCTTCCCTTTTTATAGTTGCTGACAATCAAGGTTCAACCAACTAGGTAGTATGTTCTAGAAATTGTGAACTTCAAGGCACCACAGGGGTGCTCAAAAGTTTATAGCCTTATGAGTAAGAAAAAACTTCTAATTGTCAGAACAGTTTCAAAAGGAATGGGCTGCAAGAAGTATTCACCCTAGGATTTGTATGTAGAGGTTCCCCAAACCTAGCTGTGTTGTCAAATTACCTGCTGAGATTCTTTAGAATACATATTCTCAGGCCAAGCCATACACCTATTGAATAGGAATCTTTAAACAGAGGATCTGTGAATCGGTATCTTTCACCATCCCAGGAGATTTTGATGGGCAGCCAAATTGGAGAATCATGAACTTAATTGGCAAGAATTCAAGCATCAAATTAAGATTGGACCAGATCAGTGATTTTTAAACCCAGCTCTTCCCAGGAACTCCGCTGGGGCTGCTGCATGATGATGGTGAGGGTAAGGGGCAGAAGGTGGGGGGAGGGGGTGGTGATGGGAAGGAAAGCAGAGTGTCTAGACCCCACCTCCCAGTTTTAATCAGAGCACCCTACCTTTATCTCTTTTGTTCATGTATGCTTCCGTGCAGAATGCATTTGAACAAAGGATGTTCTACTTTAAAGAGCTTGAAAGCAGCTGAACTAGATGACCTTTAATTTATTTAATCAATAAATAGTTACTGAGTGTCTGCTACAAACCAGCCTCTGTGGCAAATCAAAGCCGAGTCAGACATAGACCCTCTTTGCTGGGAGCTCACAATTGAGACGGAAGAGAGGAAGAGTGAGTCATTCAGATGCATCACGACGGCTGCACTAATGGAAGAAGAGCACGGTATCAGCTGTGTCTTGGAGGTTGTGTCAGAATTCTCTAGCTAAAGGGCAAAAGGAGAGAATGGAGGGAACATCATTTGCAAAGCCATGAAGATCTAAAGGAATGGGGCTTTCATGAGCATCTGAGTGTGGCTCAACCATGGGACACATTGGGAAGAGGTGGACAGTGACAGTGTAAGATGGCGGAGTCTCTGAGGAAGCCTTGTTTCCTCAATTGGCTTCCCAGATTCCTAATTGCCAAAAAGTGGGGGAGGGGTTGTCAATAAAGGGTCTGGAGAACCAGCACATTTTTGGATTTGAAGAGAACACCTGTTGACTCCCTACAGCAGTGATTCTCAAAGTGGACTGCTCCTCTCTCCCAAGAAGTATTTGGCAATGTCTGGAGACTTCTCTAGTTGTCCACAACTATGGGAATGAGGGTATGCTACTGCCATCCAGTGGGTCAGGGATACCACTAAACATGTCACAGTGCACAAGACACCCCCCACTCGCACAATAGTTATCTGGCTCAAAATGTCCATGGTACTGGGCTTAAGAAACCCAGCCCTACAACTATCAGCTATAGAAAAAAGCCTTGACATGGCATTCAAGGCCACTCGTTCAAGGACTTATGGGAGATGCGTTGGCTAAAACAAAGTGGGTAAGAACTGTGAAGGGATTTGGTGCCAGTGCTGCTCTTCTACCATCACGGAGGATCAAGGGCCAAACAAGAAGGGGCCTGGAGGGTCAAGTTCAGCTGGGTAACCTAAGCCTAGAAAAGTACTATGATCTCTCCTGGATTTCTGAACCAATTAGTAGGTATGATCTAGTTTTCCTGAATCCCAAAGCAAGACGACTTCAAATCTTTGATGGAGAGGGAAGGATGATAGAGATGAGGCCAGAGAATTAAGCAAGGACTAGATCACAAAAGGTCTCATAATTGATCATTTTAAAGAGTGGGGGCTTTTGCTAAGCTCAGTGGGAAGCCACGTATTTGTATGCACAGAGAATAACCATCCAATTTTACGTATCATCATTGAATGCTTTCCATGTGTACAGTCCTCCCCTAAGCACCATGGGTGGGGTGGGGGAGAATACAAATGCAGCATAAAACATGATCATTGATTTCTCCGTGGGCAGAATAAGGTTATTCTTTAAGCAGGGCTTCAAAATATGGGACAATTTCAGGACCCTAAAAAGGAGGGGATATAGCTGATTTTTGTCTGGCAATCTGGCCTCTGGCACAATGCTTAGCACAGAGTAGTGCCTGCTAAGCTGTGGATGGATGAAAGCAAAAGGTGTAGCCATATGACAAAGGCAGCAGCACAAGCCAAGAAATGTGGAGAGGCAGGGAGACCAAGCCAGAGAAATGGTGGTCAGGAAGTCTTCCCTAAGGATGGGCAGGAGGAAGGGGAGAGCATTGCAGGCAGTGGGAGTTGTCTGTGCAATGGTGCAGAGGAAAGAAAGGTCACAGACAGACATCAGTCAGGGACCCTGACCGGACAGAAAGGAAGGATTTGCTCTCAAGAGTTGTGGGAGAGATGGTTGGGTGGACAAGGTGGGTCTTCAGTCCAGGGGTCCTTGAAAGACAGAAGGAGGACTCACGGTTGATTCAGAACACATGGGGCAGTCTTTGTAGACTCCAGAGAAAGGAACACAGTTTGGAAGGTAGCAGACTGGATGCTAGGAATGCAGAAAGAAACACAGGGCATGCAGCAAGTAGAGGCTGTTGTCATCCAGGTGGAATGTCTAGGGAATCAAGAGCCAAGCAAGAGCCCCAAGGGACTAAAGACACATCAAGAGTCCTGCTGTGTCAGTTCCCCCACTGCAGCTCCCAAACCATCGGGAAGAATAGTTGCTAATCGGATTGCCCAGTTGCCAGGACAATAGACCGGCCACATTTACCGCTGCATGGAAGCAACTCTAATTGGGAGAGTCTAGACTTGGGATCTGCAAACTACAGCCCACCAGCCAAATCCTGCCCGCCGAGAATAGTTTTTACGTTTTTGAAAGGTTGAGGAAAAATCAAAAGAATAATATTTCTTTTGAAATGAAATTTAAATTTCATGAGTCTATAAATAAAGTTTTACTGGGGCCACAGAGGCACCCATGTGATTGGGTGTTGTCCGTGGCAGTCAAGGGCAGGGCTGCAGTCAAGGGCAGGGCCGAGAAGTCGCCCGGAGACTATGAGGTCCATGAAGCCTAAAATATGCACCCTGGCCCTTTAGAGAAAAAAAGTTTGTTTGCTCTGCTCTAGGGCCTTTCTCTCTTGAGCTCAGGACTTGTCTCTGTTTGTTTTCACATCTCTCATATGGTAAAGCCCAGGTACATAAAAATCCCTAATTCAGGTACAGACTAAGAGGGAGTTCAAGGTACCAGGTTTCGAATGACTTTACTTTGTAGTTCACCACTGCTACATCTCACATGGATTCCCTTGTAGGAAAATGCAGGTCTGGTTTAAGACATAGTGTCCAGGTTCCCATGTCCCTCTGTCAAAGCCTTCCCCACAAAGCATAATAGAGGTCTTTAAGCAAAGGAGTGGCCACCCAAGGTTTGTGTATGAGGATGACCTTCTTGTTGGCCCTTATGAGGGTGGCCAATCCAACAGGGCGCAGGGTCTCCTCTGCAAGGGATATGAAAGCACACATCAGATTTTTCCTAGGATTCTGGACCGAGAGAGTTAACACACTGGTCAAGGTGAGGAGCCATTGTGGTCCGAGTGGCCTGGGAGGCCTGGCGCCAATTCAATTTTCACAGCAGCCCACCTCCATCGGCATGAAAAATCTTTTCTTAACACTCTTATTAAACCCTAATCTTAATCGTATTCATCATTATTAAGTCTTGAAATTGTCTGGAATATTTAAATAGGGCCAAAGTGAAAGGCAGAGGAACAGATTTAAAGGGACAGCTCGAATTCTCTTCAAGAAGATTCAGCTCCTGATGGAGGGCAAGGTTTCTGAAGGCAGAGATTTTCAACAAAGCCGGGGGAGGGGGCTGCCAATTACATTTGGTCTGGATAATATTAGTCTTTCTTTCAGAGACTCCTCAGAAACTTATCAGGGAAAGGAAGAGGCATAAAGGAGATGAATTAAAGGCTTAAATGTACCCAAGGGCTTGGAGGGATATTAAAAGGGAACAGCTCTATGGGCCTCCCCTCTGGCCTCCTTCCTTTTAGGTCCCAAAACAATGCCCATGAAATAACTCCACTGCCTCATCTATGTCACTGAGGAGCTCATTTCTTGCAGTCCCCGAGAGGTCAGATGATCTGGCCGGCTGTTATCTCCCAATACACGGCGGGAAGTCACCAGGGCCTTTAGAACTATGTTCCAAGGAAGAGATAATAGCCCTTTCATATTTTTTTTTCTAAATAAGAAATTTAATTTGAGAGTAAAGTTTCTCATTTTTGCTCCCCTCTCCATCTTACAGGTGTGATGAGGGTGAATCTGTGGGGAGGCCTTTGGGGCCAGCGCTGTGCTCTGCACGTTGTGTCCCTCTAACCCTTGCACGAGCCCCACCGCGGACGTGTCCCCGAGAGGAGACGTCTCAACCGCCTGGTTTATCCCACCTCATTTGAACTGGGGCCTTTGTCTCCACAGCCCATATCCTCTCCTTCCGTGCCGCACTGGCTTGCCCCTACCCCTAGGTCCCTCACCATGAGGGTGACAGGGCTGGAGTGACCAATTCATCTGGGGGGATTCTATACAAGAAATATTATTATTTTCACATTACTCTCAGGTTTGAATCCTGAATATTGAAACAACCTACTTAACCTTTACGCGGGCTAATGCATACATTAGGTGGGGAACCTATATGCCATCATAAAAAAGTGAGAAATTGAAACCTGCTAACATAAAATCAAATAGCCCAGCCATAAAAGATGTCGCTTTTATGTGATTATCTTGCCAATATCTTCATGTTGCTAAACTAAATCAAACTACAATTTTCCCCACATGTCCTGAATTTAATGGGCACCATTAATGGATGTGATTCCTTATAGATCTCCTTGTAATAGAAACACAGCCTCTTATGTCCGCACTGATTAAAATGAAGCCACTGGGCTATCCTTTGTTGTATTGCTTTGAGCATGTGGAATCGTGGCTCAGCGAAACGTCAAAGCCATTTACACTTCGGCTGGCATTCAAGGCACCAATGTGTATTTCTAGAACTTTCTTCTTCTACTCCCGTGAATGATTTTTCATGGAATCCAATAATATTGGAGGTGGAAAAGGGTTTTGAGACCTGGCAAGGAGCACTGGACTCATCTGCCAACTCTGACTGGCATCTTGGAGCAGAAGGTTGAGAAGGATGCTGGGGCCCGTTCGAGGCTCACGGGGTAATGACTGCCATGTTGATTAGCAATGTCTGCCAGGGCCTGGTTAATGGAGTGGGAGCACCCATAACACAACTCTACCTCCAAGTTTTAATCCAATTTCTTTTTTTTTATAGATGAAGAAACTGAGTTTCACAGAGATTTTTCCAAGGTCACACAATGCCCAAGAAACTACAGAGTCAAGACCAGAATGTATTCCTCCTACCCTAGTGCCCTTTCCATGATGGTGGAACTTGAGGAAAAAGGGTAAGGCACATTGGAAGGATCAAGGAAACAACAGGTGTAAGAAGGCAGAAAGCAGCTCTCACCTCCATGAGAAGAAGCAAACTCCCCCAAGCCCCCAAAGATCCTTGATCAAAACCCTTGGTCCGTTTAAGGAAGTTATTATTCCTTCACTTCTCTTTCTCCACTTTTGTATCCTCTCCTACACCAGGCTGGAATATTGTGCTGCTGATTCTTAATCTTCCCCAAACAAGATTATCTATAACTAGTGAACTCTGAGGTCTCTTGGTGACTTTGAGTCTTTCTCAGTGAGGGTTCATGTCCTTTCTTTTGACTGCGATCCATTGGGAATCCTTGAGCACCGACTTTGCCCCTCTGCCAGGGTTCAAGGTGGAGACAGAACAGAGAGGCAACAACTGAAACCCGAGTCCTTCGTGCACTCATCCATCTTCCTCTCAGCCACTCCAAACCTCCCCTGAATCCCCATCACCCAGGTGACATACAGTAAATGCCCGCTCCTGGTCCTCACAGGGCCCCGCACACCTGTTATACCTTGCTCAGCCAGCCCACCCAGCCCATCCTCTCCGATCTCTCTCAAGCACCCGACAAGTAGCTTACACTGGAGAGGTGGCACCGACTCCCAACCCACACCCACATGTGACTGATGGATCATTGCTGGTGGGCATCATCCCTTCTTTGCCCAGACCTTACTTCAGAAGCGGTGTTGTATGTGATGGACAACACCTGTCCTAGATGTAAGAGTGTCCAGCATGGGGAAAAGACTGCTTTGGCTATGCTGTGGTCACAGCATTATCAGCTACTTGGTAAACCATCCTGCATACACCTGCTTTCGTGGCTTTGCTTATAGTCATGGCTCCCTGTGCACCATATATACCTGATGACACCAATTTAACCTTTAAAACCTGGTTCCTAAGTCACCACCTTTGAGAAACTCTCCATAACCCCAGACTGAATGAATCCCCAAGCAAAATGAGTGGATCAGTAGAGCAGGATGGTGAGGGTCACAGATTCTGAAGATAGCCGCTGGGGTACAAATCCTTCCTCCACCACTCAGCAGCTGTGTGACCGTGACCAAGCCACTCAGCCTCTCTGTGACTTCATTTGCCCACTTGCAAAGTTGAGAAAGCCACAACACCCATCTCGCAGGATTGTTGTAAATACAAAAAAAGAGTTTGTGTACACAAAGCGTGGAATGTAGTTCATGGCCCAGATTGAGTGTTCAGCAAGTATTTGTTATCTGAAACTTCGTGACTTGGTAACAGTGTATCTAACTATCTGCTACACCAAGTTGCAAGTTTCTTGAGCTCTGGGATTTGATTCTAGTCGTCTTTGAATTCCCTGTCCCCTAATGCCATGTTGGTTACATAGGTGCTCGTGAATGCTTAATGAAAGAGTAAATGAATGAAAAATCTGTTTGAAGCCTTCTAAGCCAGAAGGGAGAGTTATATTCTAGTGTTCTCTGCTGCCAGTGGCTTGTCCCAGTTCAGGAGGACTTGAGTGAACTATTCCATGGATGTCACTCTGAGTTGAAAGAGACACTATATCTCAGTGACACCCAACCTCGTATTTACCTTGCACTTCTTTAATAACCTCTCACTAAGTCAAAAAATTAAAATTCCTTCCTCTATTGCTGTGATCCCTGAGTGGCAAACACTGATGGGCTTTTTCCCCCTTCCCCTTGAATTTCTAATGAAGCAGAAGCCAACATGACTGTTTTATGTGCTTATTTGTCTGCCCTAATGGTGTCAGCAGACAGGCACGCCTCTCCGAAGAGCATTTGCCGGAGAACTGGTGCAGAACGGCACAGGCAAGGCACACGGCCTTCAGAAGCACACCTCCGAGGTATCGACTTTTTGTTGATTATGGAGGAGACGCTGGTGCTGAGAGCTTATGCCACTATCATCTTCACACAGACAGGCTCATTTCTGGACTGCATGCAATGCTTACATCCATTTGTTCGTCCGTTTGTTCGTTCAACAAGTAGGTACTGAGAATCTGCCGTGTGGCCAGAACAGCAGGGCTGTACAACACCTGGGGCGTAATTCACATTGTGATTTATGGAAAGCCTGTGCACCACCTGGGGACTGGGCCACCCGACACGGAGGCAGCACCAGGGACAGCGCCGCCGACACAGAACTATGTAAGATACAGACTCCTCTCCAGAAGCTCCAAGTCAAGTAGGAGAGTAAGATTTGTAAGCTCACAGATTACCAGTCCGGTGGTAGGAGTCAAATAAAGCTCATTCAGGGCAGGTGGGGGTTCCAGTGACTGTCTCTGGGACGCTCAGGGAAGACTTCTCGAAGGTAGTGATGTCTGATTTGGGTTTTGACAGATGTGGAGAAGACTGTTGGGCAGAGTAGACTGCGAGAGCTGGGGACCTTGAGGACAGAGATGGTGCAGGTTCCAAGAGGAGAAAAGAGGCTGCACAAAGGTATTTAGGCAGGAAGGGCATGTCACTTAGGGTGAGCCCCCTTTCCCCCCTCTGCAGCCCCTGCCCACCACCATTCTACTCTCTGCTTTTGGGAGTTGGACTACTTTCGACACTTTGTACGTATTGAGTCATGTTGTGTTTGTCCTTCTCCTTATTTCGCTGGGCGTGGCCTTTGCCAAGGGTCATCTGTGATGTTGTAGAGTGGAGGAGCTTCTTCTCCTTTAAGGGTGAATAATATTACGTTGTGTGTGTATACCTCATTTTTTCTGTTGGTCCCTCAGTGAAACTTTACACTGTTGCCACATCTTGGCTATTATAATTAGTGTCACAATGAACATGGGAATGCTAATATCAGTTCAATCCATTCTATATACCTAGAAGAGGGATTGCTGGATTATAAGGTAATTCTATTTTTACTTTATTAAGGAAACTTCATACTGGTTTTCCGTACTGGAAACTGCACCATTTTGCATTCTCACCAACAGTATACAAAGGTTCCCATTTTTCTACAATTTTGCTAGCACTTTATTGTCTTCTGTTCTGTTTTTATACTAGCCATCCCATCAGGTGTGATGTTACAGCTCATTTCAGTTTTGATTTGCATTTCCCTGATGGGTCTTGGGGTTCTATGATTAAGGAAGGAGAGCCTGTCTGCTGGTGGAATCAGGAGCTGTGGTGTCCTAGCTGGGTCTGCATTTGTAACTGGAGGGAAGACCAGTCCCTCTCGTGTTGTGATCAGGAGTCTCTCATAGTTAACCTGACTTGATTGGTGAGGCATGGAGCTTTACCTGGTTACCTATAAGGGAGCAGGCTCAGACAAGCTCACATTTACCTCTCAAAGAAACAGAAGGCTAGCACTAGGGAATCATTCACTATGATGCTACTTTGGGTGTGTCTGGAGACCACAGATGTCAAATCTCCCAAAGTGCTTGCAAAAAAATGCACATTCCAGGCTCTACTCTGCCAGAGTCAGAATGGCTGGGAACACTTTTAATCACTATTGCCCCACCCCAGTGCACCCTCATGTGTGCTGAAATTTGAAAGCTGGGAGGTGGGGGCGCCTGGGTAGCTCAGTCAGTGAAGTATCTGATTCTTGATTTCAGCTCAGGTCATGATCTCAGAGTCCTGAGATTGAGCCTTGCCTGGGGCTCCCTGTTGAGCACAGAGTCTGCTTAAGCCTCTCTGTCTGTCACTGTCCTGGCCCTCCCCCCACTCATGTGCTCTCTCACTCCCAAACTCCCAAACTTCCCATCGTATTTAAAATTAGAATTGTACTGTGGGGAAACTGAGGTCCACAGAAAGGAAGGAAATTTCACAAGTTCATACAGAAAGTCGGTGACAGACTATTTGGCCCCTGGCCTCATGAATCCAATGGTATCATTTAGGAAGAGCAGCCATATCCATTTATTTATTTTTTTAAATACTTTTTTTTTTAAAGATTTTATTTATTTGATAGAGAGAAACATAGCCAGAGGGGGAACACAAGCAGGGGGAGTGAGGGAGGGAGAAGCATGCCTCCAGCCAAGCGGGAAACCCAATATGGGACTTGATCCTGGGACTCTGGGATCGTGACCTGAGCCAAAAGCAGTCACTTAACCAACTGAGTCACCCAGGAGCCCCAGTCATATCCATTTAAAAGTGTCAGTGTCGGCCGGAGGTTCTGGGTGGCAGGAGGGTGACGGAGTTTCCAGGGAGAGAGGGGTTACTCAGAGAAGGGCACTTTCGCCAAAGAGAATTTTTGAGCCATGCCTTGAAAGAAGTTTGAAGTTGGCTGAAAGGAGTCATAGATTTCAGGGTCTTTGCCATAATGAATCCTAAAAAGAGTGACACTATGGTATTGAAAACATGATTGTGATGTTCCTCGGGGGGAAATTAACCGTCTAATCCTGCAGAGGATGGGTATTGGTGATTCTGACTTATGTGCACACTACATAGCTTCTCTAATCAGCTTTTCCTCTTAGTGCAGCTCAGGGTGAAGGCAGAGGGCTGAAAATAGTCCTCTCCAAAATCTTTTGATTGCGAAGTGTTTCAAGAGTGAAGACGTGGGTGACAGACTAATAAAACCCAGGAAGGGCTTGCATTGGTGTTTTCCAACAAAGCCTCTTCCACCCCAAAAGTCCACAACAACCCTTGCAACAGTCCCCAGGGTCTCTCTCCCCACCACCCCTGTCCAATCCGATTTTTCCAAGGTATTCACTGAGTACCTCCTGGGAGCCAGCCTCTGTCCTCGCTACAAACATCATCTGGCTTAATTTTCACGTAAAACCATAAAGCTGGTTTAAACTAGGAAAACCTGCAGTACAAGCTAAGGGTTAAAAGGAATAGATTCAGTTAATATGTCTTAGGCGCCTGCTATGTGCTTTCCCATAGACACAGTGACTTCACTCTCACAAAAAGTCCCATTCCCTCAGTAGATGTCACAAATCTCCAGTTGATATATACACACCTTATTTACAGTCAGGCCTGTGGCTCAGACATGGTGGATATGTATTTGAGCCCCATCTATCTGATTAGAGGCTGACATTTTCCCCCACTATCCCAGGCTGCCTTTAATAGGATTCCTGATCTTGGAGAAGTGAGGAGGAAAGGCCAAGGCCAATAATTAAGCTTACCATGTGATCATCACAATGAAAGGCGACAAGAACTGTGAAAAGGGTACCTGTAACGTGTTGTGGCCCCTCTCAGGGAGAAAAAAGAGTCTGTTGCAGACATTTGCTATGCGGTCTTTGCACATGCTGTTCCCTAGGAGCACAGCCCTCTTCTGACCTCCCTGTGTTGCTTCCGTATTTTTCTCTATCGTTGTGACTTGTTTGCTTTTTTTTTAACAGACTGTTTGCAACTTGGAGTCATTAATTAATTTACTTTCCGATTGCCTTGCTGCTGCAATATTGTGAAAGCTCCACGGGACAGGAACGGGTCTGTCCTAGGCACTACGCAATCCTCTGCACTGACAGCAGCCGATGTTGAGTAATTGTTGGAGGAAGGAAGGAATAAATGAGTGAATCGATGAACAACTGAATTGCTCTGATGACTTAATCTTCAGAACAGTGTGAGGTGGACATTAACATCCCCTTTTCAAAATGAATGGACAGAAGCTGTGAGCATCATGGGGGGGAGGGGGAGTCCGCCCCACTGCTCTGGCTCTAACTCCGCCCAGGGCACATCTCCCTGAATTCAAGCACACTGACTTGTACTTCAGATTCTAGGGACTGTGGATTCACAGGGTACCTGAAGAAGGAAAGAGGCAAGGGGACAAACAAGTACAGAAATTGGGGCCAAGACTTCCCACCTATGGCTGAGTCTGACCACATCAAACACAATAGTAAGAGATCACAATAATGGCTATCATATAGGGTGTGCTGAAAGCTTTACCTGCAGCACAGAAGAGAAAATTTTAGTCTCCAAGATGCTGGAGAAGGGATAAATCTTGTGATGCAGAGAGATCCTACACAGGAGTGAAAATTTCCTGCTGCACCATGGTGCGGTGGACAGAAAGAGAAGGGAGGAGGGAAGGTGGGATGGGGGATGGGAATGAGGCACCAAGAGTGGGCGGAGACCCGTGTTCTGTGGGATGACCCCTCCCCGGAACTTCCAAGCTGCCAGTGATGTCTACTGGCCTCACCCCATGCTTAATTCATGTGTCTTTCTCACGCAATCCTGTGAAAAGCCACACTTAGCATGGAAGCAAGAGCTGGAGAATCAGGGAGGTCAGAGGAAAGGAAGTCTTCTTTTGGAAGTAAGACTAAAAAGGAAGTCTTACTTCCTGAACATAAGCACACTAGTCTACCAGTATGGCAGGCTTGGAGATGCATCGTCCCCTGGGGCAGAGGGGCTCCCTTCAAGGAAGGGTGTGTTGCCCTGGCCACCAGGACCTCTTACAGCCATCCGCCTCTTGGGGGATGCCCAGCTGCACAGTCCCCTGGCCCAGGGCCCTGCCTATCCCGGCAGCCTCCAGCCAGTGAGAGCCAGAGTCAGGAGTAGGAAGACCAAGCCAGCTGAACCCAAAGCGTGACATGGCTGGGAGCTCTTTCAGCTGTCCAGCCCCACAGTGGGGTCAGCTGAGGCTGCCACTGCGAGGACTCTGCAGCTCAGCCTGTCCTGCCCTGCTCCCTCCCCCGGCCTCCTGTGGGCATTGCCCACCCCAAGTGGCATTTCCTGATCAGCATCTGCAGGCCTGTCTCAGTCTCCAAGCCCGCTTCCTACACAGCCGGACCTAGCATACGAGCAGGCCTTCGGACTTCCCCAAGCTGCAGAATTGGGGAGATCTTGAGCTGATTATATCTACACCTCTCAATATGGTTTTTTGGGTTTTTTTTGTTTTTAAGATTTTATTTCTTTATTTGACAGGGATTGAGAGCACAAATAGGCAGAGGGGACCGGCAGAGGGAGAGGGAGAAGCAGGCTTCCCCTAAGCAGGAAGCTCAATGCGGGACTCGATCCCAGGACCCTGGGATCATGACTCAAGCCGAAGGCAGACACTTAACCACTGAGCCACCCAGACACCCCTACACTTCTCAATGTTTATAACTGTGAGGCTGGCAACAGTATTTTGATCTTGCACGTAAGGAAACCAAGTGACCAGGTGCTAAAGATGAGACCACAGTTTGATGTTCGATCTGACCAGATAATAAGCACCCCATTAGCACAGAGTTGCACAGACCCCTCCTCTGCTCTCTCTTCCATGGAACTTAGCCAAACCCGCCCTTTCTCTCCTTCCCGAAGCACAGAATTTTGTTTTGTTTTGCTTTTTTTTTTCGTTTCTATGGCTCTCATTACATCCTGCCTCTCATCACGAATATTTATTCACAGTCTGTGTCCCGTAATGAACCGTGTTCTTTTTGAGGACTAGAGCTATGTTTGATTCATCTATATATGCCTACAGAAGAAAAAAAAAAAGCCTAAATAAATGTGAACTGAATTAACGTAATTCTACATTGATTTATCTCTAATTACGGAATGGAAGTGTTTGTTCTAATATAAAGGAATCAAGGGTACAGGCAGTTATTTTGGTGGGGGGACCCCGCTGTTATTTTGGTGGGGGGACCCCACTGATACTTTAAAAATCAGCCCCATTCTGCCTTTGCCTGTGGCTGTTCCCAGTAGAGGAACCTACAGGGTGAACATAACAAGTGCATTCTTTTAAGCCTTTAAAAATTAAGACCCACAGTGTGTGTGTTGGGGGGGGGGATATTAAAAAACAAAGAGACCAAAGTAAATATTAGTTAGGAATTTGACAGCAAAAAATTTAAATTGAGAAATTAAATGGAGGAAAAGAAATTAAATGGTGTGGGAGTTTCTACCAATAGATTCCAGAGCTGTAAAACGACATCTCTCGCTCTTGTTCCTCTGCAAACAATTCCAAGTGTAAATGTATTTTTGGCACAAATGGCTCTGTCCTAAGATTCTTGATTATAATTATAATAATGGGTTTCTGAAAGCCTGCAAGTGGTTCTGGGAATGATAATAAGGGTTGAGAAAAGACATGTTGTTTATGTGGTGAGTGTTTGTGGAATATTAAATGGGGGTGGGAAGAAAAGCTCATGCTATACTTTCCACAAACTCCAAAATATACAATTACACCCAAGCAGCCCATCACTGCCTCCCTGTCCTCCAGGCACACATATACCATCAGTTCCATTACCCCGCAAACAGGGAGGGGGGGCTGCGGCAGTAGAGGGAGCATGCGCCCTTATGTTTTCCCTGTACAGTCGCTCATCCCTTAGAACATTGCCTTGCTTTTACATCAGGTAAGGGAACAGCCAAGTCTAAAGTGCTGGTCCTGGCCCAGCCCCTTCCCTCCCCTACTCTAGCCCCAGCAGGTTGCTAAGATGCCTTGAGCCACCTCCCTTCAGCCATGACCCTGAAGCAGAGGCAATGTTCCAGCCCTCTTCTGAAATCTCACCACTCTGATGGGGATGGTTTCTGTGACACTTTCCTCCCTCGGCAAGTCCCTTGAGAACATGGAACCCATCTGATCCGTCGTTGGTGCTGGTTTTCCTTTGTGGTAAAGCACATATAACATAAAATGTATTTATTATGTAAATAACAGGTAATGGTTTAATCCTTTCAGAATGCAGCATTCAGGGCATTAGTCACAGAGGTGCGCATTCATCCCACTCTCTTGTTCCAGGACTTTTTCATTCGCCCAAAAGGAAACCTGTGTCCATTAAACAGTCACTCTGTTCTGCTGTCTGTGAGCTCCTGGCAGACCCACTGGTTCTTTTTTACCTGTTACAGTGCCTATGCCTGTCTTGCACACAGTAAACCCTGATCGATGTTTAAAATCCAATAATTGCTCATTTTTAAAGATTTATTAATTTATTTTAGAGAAAGAGAATGAGAGAGGGAGAGAGAGCAGGATAGGAGCAGGGGGTGGGTGGGGAGACAGAATCCTAAGCAGACTCCATGCTGAGCCTGGAGTCCTACCCCGGGCTTGAACTCATGACTCTGAGATCACAACCCAAGTGGAAACCAAGAGTCAGATGCTTCACTGCCGGGGCCACCCATGTAGCCCCCCACCCCAATAATTGCCCATTTAATCAATCATTCATATCTCTTCTGTCTACTCTGATGACTATTCCCCAGGATGACTTTTTTTTTTTAAGATTTTATTTATTTATTTGACAGAGAGAAACACAAGCAGGGGAAGTGAGAGAGGAAGAAGCAGGCTTCCTGCTGAGCCAGAGCCCGATGTGGGGCTGGATCCCGGGACTTGAGGATCATGACCTGAGCCGAAGGCAGAGGCTTAACCACTGAGCCACCCAGGCGCCCCGATTATTTTTGATTACATTATATAATTCTAGTCAGGGTCACAGTAATAATAACTGCCATTTCTTTTACTGTTTACTGCCTGCAAATATTAAACATTTGATATAAGTAAAATTATACAATATTTATTCTTTTACATCTGACTTCTTTCACTTAACATAGTGTTGTCAAAGTTCATAGATGTTGTAGCATTGTTTCAGAACTTTATTCCTACTTACGGCCAATAATAATGCATGTGTACTCCATTTTGCTTATTTATTTAGCCCCTAATGGACATTTGGGTAGTCTCCCCACTTTGGTGATCATGAACTACGCTGCTGTGATATCAGTGTGCCGGGTTTTGTGTGCACGTGTGCTTTCATTTTTCCTGAGTACCTTGCTAAGAGCACAATTGCCGGTTCATATGGTAATTGTGTGTGCAGTGTTGGGAGGAATTGTTAAACTGGTTTCCAGGGGGGCTGCACCATTCTACATTCACACCAGCAGTGTGCAAGGGTTCTTCAAATTCTCACTAACACTTGCTATGTTCTGCGGTTTCTCTGTCTGTTGTAGCCATCCTAAGAGATGGGAGGCGATACCGCGTTGCAGTTTTGATCTTCATTTCCCTAAGGACTAATGATGTTGAGCTTCTTTTCATGTGCTTATTGACCACTAGTTTATCTTCTTTAGAGAAATGTCTGTTTAAGTCCTTCGGTCATTTGAAAATATATTTTGGGGGTTTTGTTGTTGTTGTTGAGTTTTAGGAGTTCTTTATATATTCTGAACATGAAACCCTTATCAGATATATGATTTGCAAATATTTTCTCCCGTCCCTTAAAAAAAAAAAAAAACAGTGATAGCTAGCTTGCCCCAAATCTCATCTATAGTCTACAAAACCACTTAGTTTACTCTCCGTCATTTGAGCTGTGTAACCACTTGGGTGGGTGGGTCTGAGGGCCCCCATACTACAGGTGAGAAATGGCAATTCACTTGAAAATAACATAACACTGAATGTTAATTACACTTGCTTAAAGGACAAGAAATCAAGATTCACAGAGGCAAGTGACTCAGTCAAAGTCACCCCACTGGGCAGAGCCGTGGGAACTCCCATGCTCTTCGGCAACTGTACCAGTTTTCTCTTGTGAGCGGTGGAGGGTTCTGGGTCACTCAAAACTCTGTGACCTTGTCCAGGACTCTGGTGCCCGCTCTAAGGAACATCCAAATGCCTTGCCTCTGGAAGCCCGTTCTGATCAGAGGGAGCTCCGGAGAGAAAACCCTTTGCAGACTTGGTCTTAGGGTATAGGGTTCAAGACCGCTCATTGCCACAGGCAGCTTTCCAGCTGTCAGTCACCCTTGACTCCTCTGTCACCTGAACCCTGCAACTTGGAGGTATTGCATTTTGATTCAGCAGTCTGTTCTCTCGCTCACACCATTTCATTTTTTTTTTTTTAAGATTTTATTTTTTTTTTGACAGAGAGAAACACAGCGAGAGAGGGAACACAAGCTGGGGGAGTGAGAGAGGGAGAAGCAGACTCCCCGCCGAGCAGGGAGCCCGATGTGGGGCTCAATCCCGGGTCTCCAGGATCATGCCCTGAGCCGAAGGCAGTCATTTAACCAACTGAGCCACCCAGGCGCCCCATCGCTCACACCATTTCTGCCCATTAACAGCACCAGCTGCAAATACGCACTAGCAGACTTTACATTCTGTGATCAGCTCCAACTCAATACCATTACACAATTAAAAAGCAACCATGTGTCACTCACATCCCAGCCATACTTTCTCACACATTATGTTAGATGATGCACAGGAATAAACGCAGATGAGTAGATTACAACACTGCGTACTGAGCACTTACTAGATGCCTGCCCTGTGCTAAGCACTTTGTGTTCAATATCTCATTTAATCTTCTTCTTGCCTATGTCATCACCCCCAGATGACTGCCGGTTGCCTGATGGCGGGGTTGGAGGCTGTCCCGCACGGAACCCAGCGCACAAGAAGCACTCACGGGGAGGATGCATTCCAGAGCGGCTGACATTTAGCAAACACCTACTGTCTTCCAGGCTCTTTTAACCAACCCGCTGACAGCCCCACAGACCTTGAGAGTATTATGATTGTGGTCTTCCTGAAAAGGAAACCAGGCTTGGAGACATGTAATGACTTAGCCAGGTTTCCCCAGCTAGTAAGTAGAAAAGCCAAACCCTACCCACATTCTCAGGCTCTGAAGACAGTTCTTTCCACTAGATTATGAATGAATGAAATACAAAAGGGAAAAAAAAGTGTTGAGTCTAGTGTGCAACCTCAAAGTGTTTTTCTCTAGTTAATAAATCAGACTAACACTCCAGGAGAGAGTAATTGAGTCTCTAGTGATAAGCAAAAATCACAGGAAGGAATGCATGCCTGGTGGGTAGACAAAGTTTTATGAAGAAAATGGAGTATTGACTCAGGCCTCAAAGGTCTGGTGGGATTTCATCAGCAAACTGGACAAGGGGGTGAGGGGAGGTGCAGCCCGAGGAAGGGATGCGGAAGCAGGAGTCATATGTCACGCACCAACGTGCTGGAGAGCAGCCTGACCAGGAGATGAGATCGTAGGCATGGAGGAGAGAAATGCAAGGGGACCCTGAACACCAGTGGATGCAAGGGCAACACCGTAGGTCCCTGAGCTAAATAAAGTCATGACAGAAAGCACAAAGTCATGACAGAAAGAGCAGTCGCCCTGGGCTTGATACATTCCAGGCATTTGGTAAGTACACACTTGAGCAACTTGATGAATAAATAGGCAGATCAATGAGTGAATAAAAGGGAAGATAGAAGTTAGGGTACTGCTGGCTGGTAGGAGCTGTGATACCTGGTCCGGGTGTCCCTGGGAAAGATTTGGCCAGACTAACAGGTGCACCAGATGAGGTGGGTAACGTGGAAAGGCAACGCCAAGGCCTTCTTACTTTCTCTTCACCCTCTCTGGTTTCTCCTGCAGCCCAGGGAATCTAAATGAGCTTCAGGTTTCCCTAGTAGCCAATGAAAACCAGGGCAGGAGGCGTGAAGGACGCCTCTTACAAAGCAACATGTTGATTAACAAAGAGGCTGCCTGCCGGTGACATACATTGCTGTTAACTTTCTTGCCAGAGGTGGAAATCACACAGGATACCTAGGTGTGTTTTCCAGAAGGGTGTTATGGAACAATAACCCCATCAACAGAGACTAAAATAAGATGTGAGAGATACAAGGCTCCTAACAATGTGAATAGCTGCCCTGTGATGAACGCTCGTTTTGTTGACTCATTTGCATCAAGAATCCCATGGAATGTGACCTTAGAGATCAGAACTGCAGCTTCCTCTCTTCTGCAATTTGGCTTTTAAACGGTACAAAAATTTGATAATTCAGCAACTACCAGAGACACAGAATCTGCTACTGGTTTTCCTAGTGAATATAGGTCTGTTCTACCGGATCGACCTCTAACTCACAGATTCGAGGAGATAATGTTTTAAAATACGTGGCACACATGAGATTCTCCAAATGGTAGGCCTGTCAGACTGGTTTCCCTTGCGCCTAATGTACAGATCGAACCCCTCCTACCTCCTGAGTTCCCAGCTCCCTTCTGCAGACCTGAGATGTTGTCCACAAAACCCAATCCTGAGTCTGGGACATGCCATCTGTGTATCAACTTCCCCGATGCTGCCTTCCGATATGATTCATCTGAACATCCATCCTTTCTCTTTCTCCTTCCAACCTTTCTCCCAGCCTTCCCTCCTTCCCATGCATCGCTACAAACTGTCTTCCAGGTGCCAGCCATTGTGCCAGGACAGTGACACGATAATTGACTACAGGGACAGAGCACAGGGCCTCCCGCGGCCATACCTCCCTCACCCCTTCTCACCGGCTGGTAATTGTCTTGTTCCTCCAAAGGCTATCAGCCCTGTGGCCCTAATAGTAGTTGACTTTGTCCCAGACTAGAATAATAGATGGGCAAGAACAGAGACCACTCAGCAGCTATGGCTCTGAACAAATTCTTTCCCTTGCCTATATCCCAGTCTCCTCTTCATTAAACAGGGATAAAAATAGTAAATATATATATATGTATATAATCAATTCCAGGGGTGGGGAAAGACTTGAGTGCCTGCTCCAGGGTAGGTACCTGATAATGATTACTGTCAACATCAACATCATAATCTGTAAAATTAGAATACCAGTAGCTTCCTTCTATTAAGATTGCTGTGCCCACAAAATTTCACTGCTTTTAGTATGCTAACCCAAATCCTTACAATGGCACATCGACCTGCTTTCATTCCATCACACAACCATCAAGTCTTCAGTGTTGCTTGCCGAGAATTTCTGGTCTTCCTTCTCATGGCAACTTGCAAAGTTCCCGAGGATGTAAGCTCTGTTAGTTTGCATTCCCAAATGGGGATAATCTGAAACAGAACCTTCAGGCTAACTGATGACAGACATGTAATACAAGTAAAAAATAAATCTCCATTATACTCAGCTTCTAATATTTGGGGCTTCTCGTTACTGCAGCAAAAGCTAGCCAAATCTGACCAATACTCTACCCCTCCTCCCTCGGGTCACAGGGCCTTTGCTCAAGCTGGCCCCTCAGCCTGGGAGTCTCTTCCCTCTCTTACTGAAATAACTCCTGCCAGTCTCAGAACTCAAGCATTTCTTCTTCAGGAAAGTGTTCTCTAATTATGTCATTCTCCCCTGTCAGAGGCTCTCATTTTATCAAGTATCTCTCCTTTATCGCTCTTCTCAAAGTGGCAATTTTACCTTTATTTATTTGAGGATTTTATTAATTTCCATCTCTTCCCCCAGACGGTAAATTCCATGAGAGCAGATCTGTTACAGCTTGTCTTACCCTTAGTGCATATCGACTGATGGAAGAAAGAAAGGAAGGAAGAAGGAATGAGGGAAGGAAGGATGGAAATAAGGAGAGAAGTAGGGAGGAAGAGAGAGAGGAAGAAATGGAAGGAGGAGGGGAGGGAGGAGGGGTAACGGCCTGAGACAAATGCTCTTTGCAAGTAGGTTCGAAGACCGGCCCCATCCTGCTATGGTTGCAAGCTATAAGGCAAGAACCAGGACACTGTCTTCTTTATGTCATTTTCCCTTAAAAAAAAAATGCAGACCCTGTGGTCAGACCCTGTGACCTACATCTGGCCAGCTGGCCAGCCGATGCCCGCACATTCCTCAACTCAGGTCTTCCCACCTGGTGCCTAGGAGGGGCCTTGACAGAATCCCAGCAGCCACACCTCCCCCACCAGAGTCGGCCTGGTGTCTCCAGATGCTGCAGCCCAGCACCGATGTGCTCTCCTCTTTGTTAACACAACGGTCTTCACCTCTCCACAAATCAGATTTACAAAACACAATGCATTTTCAGAAGCCTGGGGACACCTCTGGGGCCGAGCAGTTCAGTGGAGCTCATTATGGAAATCAGCTAAATGCTGAGGAGCGAGATAAGTGGGAACTGTTTACCAACCCCTTCCACCAGAGACACACAGACTTCACTAATGGGAGCTCATTTGCGGCCTCACTCAGTCACTCAACCCTCTTTATCTGCTACTGTGACTAATCTGCCAGGAGAGAGGCACAGGTGCGAAGAAGGAGCTCTCCAAGGGGCTCCAGGGGCTTGGTGAAGGGGACGGGGACAGGCAGAGGGGGTCCAGCCCTGACTCACCCTACCCATCAGAGAAGGCACTTCCCACCTCCCAGGGCCCTGGACTCTCTGGCCAGCCAACTTTTCCAGACCAGCAGAGATAATAAGCATTGAAGCCGCTAGCCCACTGGGAGTAGAGCCTTCCAGTTTACAAGGCACTTCCATTTCCATTAACTTGTTGGAGCCTCACAGTGTTTTACCAGGTAGGTGTACTGCTAACACCTCCATTTACCAGCCGAGCAAAGGTCGGGAACAAAGTGGGTCGCTCCGACCATAATTGGGGGATTCTTGTTTTCTCCATCCCAACACAAGGTACTTTCCACTGCACCCAAGCTCTTTAAATAGGGGTTATTAGAATTCCACTAATGGGGCCTAGGGTGTCCTTCCTCTTGCATACAGATTTGGGGGGTGGAGTTGCGTGAGGTTCAACACTTTTACAACTCTTTCAGGTGGATTGAAAGCCCTAAGAGGTTAAGACACCACTAGGGGTCCTAGATCCACCCCTTCACCCCCGACCGAGGGTGTGAGCTGCTTACCTGATGGACCAAGGAGGTCTACAGATTGGATATCTTTGCCTAGCCATCCATTTTCCCAAGGAAGAAGGTGTGAGTTGAATGTGATTTGGTCTCCAAGATCCACATCTTCAGGTTCTCTGCCATTGTCCTCCAGTGACGGCCTGCGAGATGCCCTGCCCCCTCCCCAGCCCCTACAGCCAGGCTGTTTCTGCTCTGCTCCTCACCTCTCACCGCACATCACCAGGGCGTCATGATCAACAGCCAGACCTCCTCCTGCACGAGGCAAGGCCGGTGTAACCGAAGGAGGTGAGATCTTTGTGTGCAGGGTCTGATTTTGTCCTTAACAACCTGGACATTTTTTGCATTCATTTCCATTTAACACATACTGACTTAAATATCATTTATTGTACTTACCGGATTTTTTGGTGCCCCTTAAATTTTGCTCATGGGCTGAGTGCCTCGTTTGCCTTATCCTGGTCTACAGTCCAGAGAACGATGCAGCCTTCTGAGGAGTCCAACCTTGGTCCAGACAATGATGCTGACTATGCACACAGGCTCATGTATGTCACTGAGAGGACCTTCGAGAACACCTAGCTCAACCTCCATTACTTTGAAGCACAGTGTGCAAATACAAGAGCAGAGAGTAATGGATGCCTGAGTGTCTCATTCAGTTAAGCCTCTGTCTTGGGCTCAGGTTATGATCCCAGAGTCCTGGGATCAGGCTCCTTGCCTCCACTGAGGATCCTGCTTCTCTCTCTGCCTGCCGCACCCCCTGCTTTCTCTCTCGCTCTCTGCTTCTCCCCTTATTCATGCTCCCTCTCTTCGAAATAAATAAATAAAATCTTAAAAAAAACATTTCCTTTTCTCTAGCTTAATTTGTTATAGAATACAGTATGCATTATATATATCGTGATATATATATATATATACTGTGAATGAAATATTCACGTAACCAGTAAGGCTTCCGGTACTTAATTTCTGGGGAGTCAAAAATTATATGTGACTTTTTGACTGCATGAGGAGTTGGCATCCTTAACTCTTGCTTTGTTCAAGGGTCAACTGTGCTTAATGTGTAAATGTTCAGTAAGTATGGACATAAAAATCATAACTATTACTAAGAACGATGAAGCCAAGACAAGGAGGATTCGTGCCCAAGTGTGCCCAGCATGCTGCTGAACCCAAACTGGGCCCAGGTGCCCGAGCTGAGTCCAGCAGACTTATGACCCACAGAGCTCCTCCCCATGATATTCACAAGCTTGGCCCAGAGACTGGATGCTAGGAAGCAGGAAAACGAGGGCCCGATTCTTGAATTTGGTGGCACCCAGTGATGCCAAGCAACCCTACTGATCTCAAGACCTGAACATCCTGCCCCTTCCGCCATCAGAGAAACCCCCCAGCAACACTGAAATTTGCAGGATAAGGCACGTGAGCACAGCCCATACGGCTGGGCGGGGGGTGGGGGTGGGGGGGTGGTCTGGGTGCACGGCCGTGTCCGTGTGTGCGTGAGTGGGAAGTGTGTCTGACCCAAGGCTGCTTATAAACTGCCTCTTCCCAGGGCCTGGACAGCAGACTCCTGCATTTCCCAGAATAATCTCGCTCATTACGATGCCGGCAGACTTTACAAGCCAGCTCATTTTTCTTCCCTTTGTCTCAAATTCCAATACCCTGCCCTTTTCACAAGATTTCCAAGAGAGTAGTTCACAGCGCCCATTTTGTGGGGAGAGGGGGGGGCGGAAGTGTCCCCAGAGGGTGAGCAGTATCTCAGCCTTAGTTTAAAAAAAGAAAAAGAGAAAAAAAAGATGAAGGAAAGAGCTTTGTCTGCTAAATCTCCCCATTTTGGAATCAAATGTTATTTAAAATTCAGGACAAATTCTCAGTGCTCTTGCTGACAAATTCCACAAGAGCACAGAGCGGAGGCGAGAGGGAAATGAGAACAGCGATGTGTGAGGTGCCTGAGCAGACCTCATTAAGTGATCATTAAGTGAGCACCTACTGTGTGCCAGATCCCATGCTAGGCGCCAGGGATCCCGCAGCAAGCCAAACAGATACCTTGTCTCCCTTGGAGCTTAACGTTTAGTGAGGGAGACAGGCAAGACCGAATAACCACCCGCGTTCATAATTGGAAGCTGGAGCTTGTGCCCTGGGTGAAAATTATGCATTGTTAGCAAAGCACGTAACTGGGACTTCATCTAATCGGGGATCAGGAGAGAATCCCCAAAGGAGGTGACATTGGTTCTGGGACCTAAAGGATGATGAAGGATTCATCCAGCCGGGGAGGGGTGGAAAGACATCCAGGATGAAGGAACAGCATGAGCAAAGCCCTGGGGTGGAAGGAGTGCCTCAGTGTTTGGAGACCTGGAAGGACATCAGTGTTCCTGGATCATTAGAGAGGGCCAGGAGAGGGCAGACGAGCTTGGTGATGCAGGAGGGGTGAGGTCATGGAGGGTCTTGAAGCCCCAGCAAAGCTCTTGGTCTTTACCCTCAGAACAACAAGTAACTACTGAGGGTTTAAAAGGAAGAATGAGATGTTAAGGTTGTGGGTTTTAAAAGTTTCTCTGGCCACTGAGTAGGAAACAGACTGGCTCAAAGCAGAGCGAGGAGGAGGGAGCCGAACAAGAAAAGACGTCTGCAGAGGCCTTAGTGGAGGAGGTAGTGACAATGGAGAGAGGTGACAGGTTCTAGGGAATATTCTTGACGGTGTTATCCATACGACTGCAAAGACAGGCACAAGTTCTTCCCCTTCTGGTATCCAGAGAGGGCCCGGCCCCATGGAGGCAGGGTCTGGGCACGAGACTTTCTTTGGCTAGAAGTACAATAGCAAACCTGACATGGAGATTGGAGCTGCATCGGCACATGGCAGTATCAAGTGTGAAGAAGCCGGGGCTAGCCTGCTGCAGGATGAAAGACGGTGGAGACGTCCCAAGCCAACATCCTGCAAATCACCAGACACACGTGAGGCCATCCGGGATCACCCCGCTGCCAGCCAACCAGCCAGCCAAGTTCAAGGGCGTAAGCAAGCCCCCCACATGGCAGCAGGCTCGCCTAGACCAGAGCTGACTGCCAACCCAGAGCACCCTGAGCTAAATAAATGGGTGTCATTTTACGTCATTAAAGTTGGGAGGTGGTTTGGCTAACTGCTTTCTCTCAACAGACCAGAAGGTAAATGAGGAGTAAGACCTTATCTGTCTTGTTTACCACTGCTAAATCCCCAGGCTAACAGTAGACTTTCAATGGGTATGTATTGAATAAGTGAATGACTAATTGAATAAATGCCTATTATCTATCTGGTTTGCCCTGGGAAAGAATTTCTGCACCAGCCCCAGGACTTCTCTCCCCTCCCCACTAGCAGCTCAGATGCAGATACTCCTGGGTGGAAATTAAATTCATGTTCCTCCTTTGCAGAGAGCTACCCTGTGCTAGGCTGGTGTACTATTAAACACAGAGGACAAGGAGGAGAAGGCATATCTTCTCCACTGCCTGGTAGACAAGAAGAACACAGAGAGAAGCACCTGCCTCTCCAGCCTATGTTCTAGGCACCTTACTTAGTGTTCCCTTAGCCCCTGTAACAACCATAGGAGGAAGGTACTGTTGGCGTCCCCTTTATATGGATGAGAAAACTGAGGCATAGAGAAGTTAAATGATCTCTGATGGGATAGAGCCAGACTCAACCCAGCTCAGCCACTTTGCTCTATGATATCTGTACAACAGTATGGAAGAGGTATTGCTTCTGGATGGGATGCCAAGGGGGAAGGAGCAGGGATGGATTCGCAGACATGCTGATTCCAGAAGGAAGACCTAGGATTCCCCATGCGAACAAAAGTAGGAGGGGCATACCCAGCTGAGAGCAGGGAGCAACCTCACACCAGATGCAGGGTGGAGGAGCTAGGAGAGCGGCCGCAAAGAGAGTGCACAGGCGTAGTGGTGAGGTCAGCCTGGGAAGGGTGATAGGAGCCAAAGAAGGCAAGGAGAGGCTATTGTCACCTCTGAGGGCCCCTCTGCCGCCCATCTCCTACTGAGGCCAGTGCCCGGCTGGTCCAGAGAGAACAATGTCACCCCAGATGGTGAAGCCCTGATTCCTTGCTCTATGGTTTGGGGAATTGAGATCACTTGCCCACTCTGGGCCTCAGTTACCCCCTCTAGAAACTGAAAATGTAGGGCGAGGTCAGAGGAATTTCCTTTTTTTTTTCTTTTTAAGATTTTATTTATTTATTTGACAGAAACACTGCTAGAGAGGGAACACAAGCAGGGGGAGTGAGAGCGGGAGAAGCAGGCCCCCCGCCGAGCAGGGAGCCCAATGTGGGACTCGATCCCGGGTCTCCGGGATCATGACCTAAGCGGAAGGCAGTCCCTTAACCAACTGAGCCACCCAGGCGCCCCAAGTCAGAGGAATTTCTATACAGCGAGTGCCTATTATACACTGAATCTACAAGATACCGAGTGTGAGGATTGAGCAGGCTGGTATAGGGCGTGTAAAATGATGCCCAGAGCACCAGGTGCACAGCGAGCGGTCAGTAGGCACTAGTCACGACTACAACCGGTGGCCAGGCCGCTGAGGGTCAGAGCAATGTCCACAACCCTAGACACACCCTGCCTGGATTTAATCCCAGCTCCTCTACCTTCTGACTGTGTGACTTTGAGCGAGTTACCTCACCCGCCTCAGTTTCCTTGTCTATAAATGGGGGGAATGGTGTTCACCTTTTGGGGTCCTTTTAAGGATTAAGAGATAATGCATATAAAATGTTTAGCCAGGCACCTCCTAGTAGATGTTCCCTGTTATGAGAGACTCCATTTTGCAGACAGCAAAGTCGAGGCTCACAGAGGCAATGAAACTTGCTCCAGCGAGCACACCTGATAAATGGGAAGGCTGGAATTTAACTGGGGAGAATTCCGCTTTCCTATCTCTCCTCCTAATGGGTGTTCCAGATGCTTCTGAAGCACCTTCCAACCCCTGGGATAGCGCTCAGAGCATTATTGCTTCTGCCCAAAGTCATTGTAAAGCTCCAGAATAACGAATGACTTCCCCGGAAGAACTCTTTTAAGTCCCCGGAGAGGTTGGAATTGATGTATGTTCCTGATATACAAGCACACCACATTTCCAAGTTGCTTTTATGAGAGGAAGCTCTAAACGTCTATGATTCGAAGGTGGTAAATGGTAACGACAAGGTATTAAACTTTGTGGGGGAGTGACTGCCTGAAATCCTCTCCGGAATGAGGCAGGTATGAGCGAATTCCTAAGGAACCGGTGCAGCGGGCCAGAGCCCAGGCATGGGAGGGGGAGGACTGGCTCCCACCCCAGCTCCATCACCAACCAGTTGTGGGACCTGAGCAGGACAGTCAACCCTTTTTGCGTCCATGTGTCCCTGTCAGCGTGGAGACCCATGATTTGTGATCCAAAATGGGCCACTTTTGAGACTGAAGGGATGTTATCAATAATTACACCAGGACCAGAGATGTAGGTTGTTCTGGGGACCCTGATGCATGAATGCCCTACCAAACCCAACGCTGAGATTGTGCCATCGGACGGAAAGGCTGTGCCTGCTCTGATGTTTTTATGACCAAGTCTGTTTCGAAGAACTGTTCCTGTTCACGTTTTAGAGCTGTTCTGGAACGCTGGGACCCCACGGAAGAGCCTTTTCAAGGACATGCAGTGGGTCAGGAAGAAAGCCAGGCTGCATCTGTTTTGAGGGAAGCAGAATCAAGAGGGAGAAATGAAAGCAGAAAAGGAGAAGAGATATGATGGTAAGTCCTCAAATCTCCATGGTGCCGTCTTGCACTGACCACAGGGCAAACCCTAACGTTTCTCCCCATCCATTAGGCAAACAAAACGGAGCAAAGTTGAATGCCTGAGTAGAACAGGAACTCACCACCTTGATCTCTCACTGTCCCAGTCCCTATGTCCTGACATAGCTAACCTCATCATCTTTGATGCCCTGTATCTTCCAGACTTTTCTTGGCCCGCTGGTCTGCCAGACATAACTTGGATCCTAATCCTGAGCTACCCAGATTGGCACTCTACACAGGCCAAGTTGATGAGATAATGACTCAGCTGTCTGCTTGGCTCTTAGGATCTGGTTTCAGGGAAAATCCGGGAAAAATCTATTTCCAAACATACCTACCATCTGTTTGACTCGAACGTGAGCTGCTTGCAGAGAGGTCAATGATTCTACCTGGTGACTCCGGTTATCAGAAGAGTCTGCAGCTTGGTCACTGCTCAGGCATCTTTCTGAGACTTCCTTTCCTTGGTAATGGTGCGAGCAGCCTCTTGTACTTGGCATGAACTCGGAGAACACGGAGCTCTCAACCAGAAACACTTCATCTTTTGATAGATTTCTGCTCGGGCATTTGATAGGATCGTTCTTTAATATAGCTGCATTTCTACCCCACATCAGAGATGATTGAAGGCAAGGGAAAATATTCCTGTGAGAAATGTGGGTTTTCAGTCAAGCAAACAGAAATCTGAGGGTGATTTGATTAGAGCAGCAGCCTGGCCAGTGATTGGAGCAAAGACTCCGTCTCTGTGAGACGTGGGCTGGTCTCCGTACCAAACCCCTCAGGGTCTCTCTCCTAATCCATTCTTCTAGACTTCTGGGTGGCTCCTGGGGTATTAGGCGCCAAGTGCTCAGCAACTCCAAAGTGCCTGTTCATATGTAAATGATGAGTATCTTTCAGGATGTGAAGTGTTTCTTTAAAGGTTGCCGCTGATCAATTACTCTCTCCGCTCATCCAGGACTGACAGGGCTCCTAAATTCCCCATTCTGCATATGCTGATGGTTTTACATTGCATTTCTTTACAGTAGAGATTCATCCTACAGCATTCTGCCTTCCTCAGAGGAAAAGCTGGTTCCCTGAGGGGGGGGGGCGGGTGTCAGGTGACAGCTGGTGACAGCTGGTGACAGCTCCAGCCTCATGGGGGGTGGGCAGAGTCGAGGAGGCAGAGCGTTGAGGGTCAAGGTCTTCCTCTGTAAAGTGGGGTTCAGAGCCCATGACTGCTATTCATGTGTGCTTGGGACAGGGAACCCAAAAAATGTTTGGAGAGGGAGGGGTTGTTTGTTTTTTCTTTTAGTAGCTTTCCTTAACCGAAAATAGAGTGATGGCTCACTCTTCTCCTGCATTTCTTAAGGGCAGAATCTGCACCAAATTCATCCCTTTATGCGGCCAGTAAATATTTGCTGCGTAAATGCCTTGTTCACTAGAAATCATTCTAATCATAAGAACAATTCCCGAATATAGCCAGGCCCCTAAAGGCATCCCCAACTTCTAATGAGGGTCAATGGTGACTCCATGCCCTGCCACAGAGACCATTCTGATTTTTTCCCCTAAATCTGACAGTGATCAGCAGGGAGTGGGTAGGGGCGGTCCCCCCCTCTCTGGCACCTCTCCTCTGTGCCCAGATGGGTGCCGCAGCTGCCTGCACCTGCAGCAATCAAGAAGGAAGGCAGTAAATCCTCTGTGTTTGGATGCAGCCTCTGGGTGGGGATGGTCTATGAAGTTATCATGAGCAGCGTCAGTTTGCAGAAGTTACGTTCTCCCTACAGGAGTCGGGAGATTAAGCCTGCTCTCTCCATCTGCCTTTGAACAGCTCATCTTCTCTTCTTTTGTCCTCTCAGGCTGAGCATCCTTGGACAAGTTGCTCTGCTTCTCTGAACCTAGTCCGATAAAATAGGGACACTACTTCCTATCCCAGAGGGCTGCTGTGATGAAGAGCTGAGATAATGATGAGAGGTGCCCAGCTGCATGCTCGCACATTTTAAAGGCACAATATAAAGTAGCTGCTATTAATTTCTTCATCAGCGACTGATGAAAGGGTAGATAGGGGATTAGAGAGGATAATGTATGTAAAGCACTTTACATCGCGTCTGGCACCTAATGAGCACCCCAGAAGTGTTGGCTATTATTAGTGAAGATACAGATGTATACATTGCAAAAATAATAACAATGCAAAGGAGAAAGGGATTAAACAGAAGAACACAAGGAGTTTTCTGCCAACTCAAAGGGGAAAGAGACAGCTGCTCCTAGCTGAGCAAAAAAGGTCAGTGTTTCTCCCATGATAGGAATCATTTGGGGTTCTTGCAAAACGCGAATCCGTCAGCCATGACCTCTGCCTGATCGCTAGGCAAGGGGCTGGGACATGAGCTGGGGAAGCCATATATTTAACAAGCATCTCAGGATTTGAATCAGGAAAGAAATTTTGGAAATCTCTGGAGTGAATGACATTCAGGCTGGGACTTGTCAGCCAGGTGACTATAGTAAACCCGGCTTTCTCTGAGACCCAAGCACTGTGCTCATACTAAATGTTGTTCCTTAGAAACATTCCCGTGGCATAGATAAATATCACTAGACCCATTCTGCAGATGAGGACACTGAGATTCAGGAGGTTGTAAGGACTTGCTCAAAGTCACAGACTAGAAAGTGCCAGAGCCAGGACTGAAAGCTAGACCTGTCTGATTTCAATATCCGTATGCTCTTCACCAGGCAATACTCTCTGGAGGTTCACACGTGAAATGAGGGGACATTCTCTCATCTTGTAGAAACAGCCCAATCAGAGGCCTGGAGGGGGGTAAGCTGATGTTAGGGGCAACAGCGTAGCTGGGGCAGAAAGTAAGTGAAAGGCAGCCATGGGAGAGAGGTAGGAAGGGTAGGTCAGCCTGAACTGGAGTCAAGATGAAGCTACGATTACAAAGAGATCCCGAAGTGCAGGGGCATAAATAAAATAGCAACTGTTTCTCCCTCACATGAATGATCGCAGTGAGTGTCCCAGGGCCACAGGGATAGGAGTAGGGGTAGCTGTGATGCAGATGGTTCCCCGGGGACCCAGGACATGGGGTCTGCTCTGCTGTCCATCCCTAGGCCATGGCAGCCGCCACAGGTATAGTCATTTCTGAACCAGAGGAAATGGAAATGTGGGGTCTGGGGAAGGCAGGTTGGCCTTTTAGAAAATGGCCTGGAATTTACTAGAAATGGGAAAGGTGCTCACCTTCCATTGGCCTGAACCCAGTCACGTGGCCACACCTATCTGCAAAGGAAGCTGGGAAATGTAGTTTCTAGCTGGGCAGCCATATGTTCAACCAAACTTGGCAGGATGGGTGGTTGAGGGAAATGATTAAAAGAAAAAAGGGGGTACTGAATACTGGGGATCTCTGTTACAGGGCTGTAGAGGGTTAGAACATACCAAACGCTGTGACACGGTGCTGTTACATAGTACTTAGTTTTGGGCAGGAACCTCCTAAGCTTTTTGCCTATATTAATTTAGTTAATCCTCACAACTGACCTGAATGCCGGGATTGAGGGCTTGCTCAAAGGATAAGGCCCTTAATTGGCATAAAGTAAGTATTGAGGGTTTTTGAACAAGAGAGTTGGGGTGGGTGGCACTTGGTTGCATTCTGATCTGGTCAAGGGGTACATAGTAGCAAACGTCATGCTGTGAATCCAGGGCTAGGAGTTTGGGAGTCCAGCCCTGCAAGTTTCTTCTTTTTGGGGCCTTTACCAACAGACCTCTTTGGCCGTCTGTAAAATGAGGTGCTGGAATGGTTGGTTTCTGAGGGATCCCTCAGTCTACAGTCCTTTGTTATGGCCAGAGGCCCTCCTGTGAGCCCAGAACTACAGAGAAGAGGGAGAAGGCAGAACTGCAGACTGGAAAGAGAAGGCAGAAAGGTGGAAGACACAGTGGGTTCCCATGGGACAACTGCAGAATAAGAAATTCTGCCTTCACAGGGTGGGTAGAGGCCATTCAGAAACCCCATCCCCCCGGGGGGCACAACGGAGGGCCAAGAGAATGATGTGCTTTCCGCCAGAGATGTACTTGAATAAGATCTCGTGTTATCAAAGAAAGAAGTCAAAGTTCCTAAATGTTTGGATTACATAGTAATTTCAACACAAGGCTTATTGTGATCAAATATAGTAGGATTTATCAAAGTCAGCGGGAGGATTTTGTAAATGAAAGGAAGGAGAAAGTGGTAAAGAAAAAGCAAGAATGAGAAGAAGGCAGGAAGCGGCTTCTGGAAGCAAAAGCAAAGGGGAAAAAGCAACATAAGTTCAGGGGTTCAGGTCACCGAAAGGCCTCACGCACCTGTCACTAACATTTACTGTGCCACTGCTTGTGTTCCCTGCCTCACACCACGTGCTCCGTGGACGTCTGGACCCAGGTCCCTCCACTAAGGGGAACCCAGGCATTTCCACAGAGAACAGCTTGCCCTGAATCTCAAGGTACAGTCAGGGTGAGGCCATGGACCTGCTCTTTGCAGGAAATGAGATGTCAGGGATGGGACTCGAGAAGACAAAGATGGCTGGGGAGAGGCTCCCCCAGAGGAGTGACTCCGACCCCAGCAAGCTGAGAGAGAAAACAAAAGGAAAGAGCAGAGTCAGCTGCAACAAGGAGGGGCCAGTCCCCCGCGATGGCGGTGGCTGACACTTAAGCCTGGGATCTCTTGCTAAACCGAATCTTAACTCACTTAGGCAACATGACAAGCCATGAAGTCCGTGTGCCGGGATTAAACCCCAATTTGCATGGACATCAACTTGCATGGTACAAGAAAGGTAAATAATATGTTCAAGATTACAGAGTAATAGCCAGGATTGCAACCCAAAAAGCCTGACTCTAAACTCTTGTTTCTCTATCACGAGGCAAGCTGCAGGGCAGAGCTTATAAAAGGCAGCAGTAGGTGCCTACGAGGGGGGGGCTAAGCCCTGTGTGGGCTTCCAGTGCTGTTTATACAAACACTATAGACTGGCCAAGGAAGGTGGAGAGTGGGGACGAGGACGTAATTAGAGAACGACTATGGAGAAAGGACGGGTCATTGACAAGCAGGTGGGGCAGAAGAAGGTGGAAAATAAGCTAGGAACTTGAGTAGAGAATTGCACACCAGGGATGAGGGCTAGAAAGCTGGGTCTTCCCAGCTCCTGAATCACCGTGGAGCCCATGCCAGCAGAGGAGGGCTTCTTGAAATCATCCTGAGCTCTGACTCAAGCCGATGGACCCACCAAGTCTGTGGCACCTTGCGGCCGGCTCCGGCGGTGACCAGTGGATCAGGGCGGCACTCTACCCGGGCAGCAGAGCGGTGTGTGAACCCCACCTCCAAACACGCCAGCAGGTGAGATCTTAGACAAGTCTCGAGAAAACTGTGCCTCTGTTTCCTCATCTGTAAAATGGGGGCAGTAACAGAACCCAATTTAAAAGATGTTTTGAGGATTCGCTCAGATAATCCAGGTAAAGCACATTGCACTTAATAAGACACAATAAACATAGTAAAATGAGCAACAGCCCTTCTTCGTGGATGAGCCCAGCTAGACTCGTTACCTATACCATGCAGAGGTTCCTAAGGGAGAAAAGGCAAGTGAGGGCAATCAAACGGAAAACTGATGCTTTTGTTGGGTTGTCCTAGGCCTGCCCATCTGTCAGGAATATGAAGAGATAAATCCACAAGGCATATCTGGATTGTCGCCTATCATTTAGCTGACTCATACCCATTCTACAGATGAAAAAACTGAGTTTCAGAAATGGGAACACTGTGCCCCAGGTTACCCGGGAGCCCAGGAGGATGGTGCCAAATCACAAAGCCATACCCTCTGCCTCCTGCTACCAAGACCAGCACAGTCCCCCCACACCCCGCCCCCGGCCTGGTGGGGGTCCTGGGCCTCTCCTCTTTCCCCTCCTGCAGCCAGAGAAAGTCGGGCAAACAAGCCCCATCTCAGCTGAGCAAAGGGCGGATGTTCCGCCTCTGGTAGAGATGATTATCACAAGCGTTAATATCCACAAGGGTCAGACAGTGTCAAACAACACATTTGTTTTCCGTACTCGATTATTTTTTAATTTGACAATTTCAAAGTAACATGGTATATTGTGTTGATTGGTGGCTGTGGTTGGAGCAGAGGTCGAAGAGTGACTTCTAAAAAGATGCTGTCAGCAAGCAATGAACACACATACGTAGGTGTGGTGTCCTTGGGTGACATTCGTTTCTTCGGGTTGTGCATCTCTAACAGGTGCAGTGAAAGTGCCATGCCTCCTATGTGGACTTCTCTGCGGTGTGTTTAAGTGACGTGTATGTGTGCTTATGTGTTTACGTGTTGTACCTATGTTTATATCTGTTAGCTAGACCCACATTGGTATGCAAACGCACGGGCGATCGTGCGTCTGTGTGTATTTGTGTATTGCAGTTACTTGTGCAGAGGAACATGAAGGAGTGCTGTCTAGAGGAGTGCCTTGTGTGCACAGGTCGTGCATATGACGCACGTGTGCCCAGCTGCCGCACGAGCTGGCTGGGTCAGGTGTGCTCTCCAAGCCCTTGCTGGAGCAAGTGGGAGGCTGTGCGCTGAGCCTGGGGAGACGGTGCTGCATGCACTGTGCGTGCCGTTGAGTTCCCTCGGTGTCCCGCAAGTGAAGCCACGGTGTGCCGCAGTGCGCTCGGGGCTTGCCGGCTGTGTCCCAGATCCATGCTCGCGCTGCGGGTCTGATGCACGCACATGTGCCCCGCATGACTTGCTCACGGGGTCTCTCTCTGTCTCTGTGTGAGTCGCACCCCGCCCCTCGGCCCCGACTCCTCCCGTCTTGGTACTGGCATCTTCTCGATATTAGCTGTTCAGACATTTTTATCTCTTCGAAATATCCAGTGGCTCACACCCGGCTCCGGAGTCACAGGAGTGGGTCACAGAAACATCTCCACAGGCCAGGAGAACTTTTGTCCCTCTTACCTATTAGTCACTGGAAACAAAGGCTCGCAAGCAAGCAAGCAGCTGCTTCTGGCCAAGCTAACCCTTTGTGAGCCCAGGTGGGGTTTTCCCCAGCAAAGCTGTGTACATACTGCTGGACCCTGGCTGGGGCACGAGAGTCTAGAGCTTCGAAATGCCTCCACCCCCATCTTCCAACCACTACAAAGTAAGATGAGTGGGCTCAACGGTGGTCCCTCAGCTGGGATGCTGCTGGTATCTGTGGGGAGGGCGCGGGGACCCGCATCACTGACTGCAGACAGCGTGCTGGCCTGCCCAGTCCCGCCCACTAAATGCCCGATGCCCTTCCTGTGTCCCCGTCAGAAGTCAGTGTCCGCAGAATGTCCGGTTTCCAAGTTGCCCTAGATATGAGGGTAGCGCCACGCTTTGGCAACCCACGGAGCTAAAACAGCTAAGGCAGCATGACGTTACTGGATGGGAAGGGATTTCACAGGCGGCTTCCCACAGTTATCCTTCAAGAATACTCAGCTGGATTTAACTTACTCCGTCATCCGTCCATTCAGTCTTCTGACACACAAGTATTTACTAAGCACCCACTTTATTCCAGGCAGTTTTCTAAGTGTTGGAGACAGATGGGGAGCAGGGTAAGCCAGGCCCCTGTTCTCAAGAACCTTATAATCTAGTAGGAAGGCCGTCAGTAAACTTGTAAACAAACAAACAAGAAAATGTGGGGTGGTAATAAGCCCTTGGTCGTAGTGAGACGGCATCACTTGATCTTATGGAGAAGTGAAACTCCTTTAGATGGAAGTAGGGGAGAGGGGGTTGCAGTGGAGGCTCTCTGGGAGGGCATCTGTGTAAGCTGGGACCTGAAGAATAAAAAGAACCCAAGTATGTACGGATCTGGTGGGAGACCATTCCATTGGAGGCACAAGGAATCCTAAGTCCTCCCAGCATTGGGAGAACAGGAAATCAGGGAAATCAGCGGGAAGGTGGAGGGAGAAGGGTGTGGGGAGCAGACAATGGCCCAGGTGAGGAAGCTGGTGGAAAAAACGGGAGTAGCCAAAGTCCAGGTCCCATAGGGCCATTGGGGTGTGGCTAAAATTGGGGCTTTGTTCTAAGGGCAATGGAAAGCCGTTGTAGGATTTTTCAAAAGTATGGAATCCATGACAGGGACAAGGATTAGGACCAGCCAGAAGGGCCATCATGGGCCATGAGAAAGCAGAAGCGATGAGGGACCAGAACTAGAAGGCATTAGTAGTTACAGTGTAGTTACAATGCAGGTCAGTAGTTCTTAAATGTGAGCCCACCTCCACCCTCCCCTGAGTCTTTTTTTTTTTTTTTTAACATATAAGGTATTAAACAATAATACAGGGCTACAGGTCTGTGATTCATCGGTCTTACACAGTTCACTGCACTCCCCCATAGCAAGTACCCTCCCCAATGTCCCCTGAGTTTTTGATCCCCCAGGTGAGAGGTGGAGTCTGAGCTGATAACATTTTACCAGGTGATGTAAATCGCTTCAGGGACCACACTGGAAAAGATAACGCGAAGAGGAGGGAACAGGTATTTTTGGGTTCCTTGGACCAATTCCAGTGTGTGTGTGTGTGTGTGTGTGGTGGAGTGGGGTGTCCACACAGCAACAAACAATAACATAATATATATATTATAACAATAACATAGTATACAATGTAACAACGAGCAGTGCTCTGGACATCCCTGGGGTCCTGCAATTCAGCTCAATTCGAACCCTATGTACCAGAGGACAGCATGAGAGCCCACCGGTGGAGAGTTCAGTCCTGGGAGACTACCGCCCCCCCAAACACTTCAGCCCCTCAAGAGGCCAGAGGGTGGAACCGGAAGTTCCAATTCCATAATCACATGGCGGGGGGCGGGTTTTCCGGGCAACCAGCAAGCTTCCCTAGGTGGGGCGTGGAAGCCACCTCATTAACATAACAAAAGAACCTTGATCACTCTCAGTAGGGACCCTCAGTAGGGGTTTCAGGAGCTCTGTGCCGGGAAGGACCGAGACCAACTTGTATTTCATAGTATAAATCACAGTATTTCATATTATAAATCACGATATCTCAGCAGGGATTCAGAAGAACTAGGTCACCTTAATTGTATTAAAAAACAAAGACAAGAGAGAAAACAACAACAGTGCTTCTTACTCTGATCCGGGCACTATGCTGAGGTTCAGTACTCGCCTTCCTACCCAGGAGCTCCCTGAAGGAGATGTATTATTATTCCTATCTTGCAGAAGATAAAATTAAGCTTCCAGACAGGTTATGTATCTTGTCCCAGCTCACACAACCCGGAGCACCCCAACACCAGCGTCTCCCTGCTTTGTGAAATCTACTCTTCCTGTTGTCCAAGGCCCCAGAACTCTTCGAATTCTAAGAAACCATTCAGTTCCGGCTTGTGAGTTCTGGTGTTTATTCTCACCTTGCATCCCCTGTGGCTGTGTCCATCCCCTCATTGTACCCCGGCCTGCAACAGCAAACCTCTCTCCCCTGAGTTAGCCTGAGGGAGCTTCTCTATCTTGCTTCCTACTTGGTAAGGCAGAAAGGTAGCAGAGCAGTGGCCAGATCTGAGAGCACCTGACTAGGACCCGACTAGATGGTTCTTTCCACTTCACCTGTAGCTCTCATCCAGCAAAAGAAGGAGGCAAAATTCTCTCTCTCTCTTTCTTTTTGCCTCCCTTCCTCTCCTTCTCTCTCTCTCTCTCTCTCTCTCTCTCTCTCTCTCTCTCTCTCACACACACACACACACACACACTCACATACGTGTGTGTGTGTGTGTGTGTACCGCATGCACAATTCTTCATTCCATCCGTGCATCTGCTGGGGCTCCCTGACTGTAAATATTTACTCCGGGTCTTTTTATCTACAAGGCATATCTACGTTGCAGCCTGTGCTCAGCGTGGAGCCGCCCCATAGCTGTTCCAGGGCAGCTCTAACTATTCCTTCCGAGCCTTGATGATGGACGGTTATGGGCTGCCTTTCTGCCGTTTCCTTCCTAACTACCGTCTCCTCCTACCCGAGCGCCGCGGGAGCTGGTGCAGGGACAGGCACTGCAGCTCTGGCCTCTCCCAGGCCCCCTCGAAGCTGCCCCTTTCCCAAGGGGAGGGCCTCCCCATCCACTGGTCACAAAATGTAGAGGTCTTGGACAATGCTGTTTTATGGAAGGCCAGGTTTGAATGTAAACAAAAGAGATTTCCACAAGGTATACAGAAAAATTCACAAAGGCTCCTGAAATGGGTTATTGTCAGGAAACATGTAACGGTCTCTTTAGAGGGCCTCCTGAAGCCACGAAAGAGAAAAGGTGGCCCATGACAGCACCTGCTAAGGGCCAGACGTGTTGCTTGTAGCCTCTCACTCCGCAGCTCAGCAGTCCTGTTGCTTAGATACCGTGACTACCTCTTGTTTTGTGAATAAGGAAACCCAGACCCAGAGAGGTTGAGTCATTGACTTCAAGGTCACACAGCCAGTAAATGGCAGGACTGGGATACTAGCCAGCCTTCTTCTGACCACGGAGCCCAGAGAAGTCAGAGATGCCCTGCTGTTTCCTGAGGCCACGGAAGCCCGTGTGGCTTAAGGGCTGCACCCTGACCTGGGGGACGGCAGGCACTGGACGCCTTGATCCGTCCACCTCCGTGTGTTCCCATCAAGGAGACCACTGGGATGTTCTCTATGGCTCTTTTGCAGTGGTCACTATCTCTTGCCGTGCTGGCCCTTTCACATCTGGAAAGTGACTTGCAGTCAGGACTTAGGAGCACAGGGCAGGTGAAGAAGAGCGGGGGAGGGGAGAGGGGGGGAGAGGTATCTGAATATGAACCAAACACGACTTCTGTTGTCAAAACACTTAAAAGACATAAGGGCAGGGACATACAGGACAGCAGTGTGTGAGAGCCCCTTCGCTCCATACCGTTGACAACACTTGGTCCTCTCGTTCTTTTTCACTTGAGCCCCGCTGGTGGGCGTGGGATGAGATCTCACTGGGAGTTAATTGCTCTTTCCTTGGTGGCTCATGAGGAGTTTTGAGGTGCTTGTTGAGTGTTGTGGGATCTTTGGTGTGCAATTCTTTTGCTTTTTCCAGTCTTTGCCAGTTTTTAATTAGTTTTTTTTTCCTTGTTGATTAATAGTCGGTTATATATCCTTATTACAGACCCTTTGTCAGATGCAAATATTGCAAATAGCTGCCCCCAGTCTATGAGTTCTCCTATATTTGCTTACCAGCATCTTCCAACAAACAGATGTTCCTAATTTTAGTGACATTCCATATATCATTCTCTTCTTTCATGGCTAGTGATGTGTGCATTCTGTGTGAGAATCCTTCACCTACCCAAAGTCACGAGGGTGCTCTCCTCTGCTTGTTTTTCCTTTCCCGTGGAGGTCTATAATCTGCTTTGGCAAAGGAGGGGGCCAAAACTCATTTTTGTCCACAGGGGTATCCAAACCACCAAGCCACGGCCACCTTTGTCTCACTGAATGACAATTTTGTCTTTGTCATAAACCAGGTGACCAGGTATTTGTATAAATCAGGCGACCGGATATCAGTTTCCACACTGATAGTATTTTACATCAATCAAAACATTAATAAATACACAGAATCTTAATAACACTGGGCTAGAAGTTGAAAACCCAGGATTTTAATTTTGACCCTGATGTGAACTTGCTATGCAACTTTGGGGAAGGGCTCCCCCTCTCTGAACATTCGTTCTTTGGGCAGTCTTCTTCATCTTCTCCTCCTTCTCCCCCTCTTCCTCCTCCTTCTTCTTATTTTAGAGAGAATGAGAGATGCAAGCGGAGGTGGAGGTTGGCAGAGGGAGAGAGGGAGAGAATCCCATGCAGGTTCCACGTTCAGTGCAGAACTTGACATGGAGCTCATGACCCTGAGATCACGACCTGGACCAAAATCAGAAGTCCAATGCTGAACCAACTGAGCCACCCAGGAGCCCCTGAACATTCATTCTTTTTTTTTTTTTTTTAAGATTTTATTTATTTGACAGAGAGAGACACAAGAGAGGGAACACAAGCAGGGGCAGAGGCAGAGGGAGAAGCAGGCTTCCCACAGAGCAGGCAGCCCAATGCGGGGCTCGAGCCCAGGACCCTGGGATCACAACCCGAGCCGAAGATGCTTAACGACTGAGGCACCCAGGCACCCCTCAACTTTCATTCTTGATGAATAAAATGACATTACTCCTTGCACTCCCAGTGGCTTACCGTGTTCTTTAAACCTCAGGGTTTCTGATTTTATCTCAAAGTAGAGTTCCAAATGAGTCTAAAGGTAAGCTACAAGTGACTTCCGTGAACTCTTCTGGAAGGAAGAAAAGAGCAAGAGAATGAATAAAGGTGTGGGGTACTTGGTGACTGTCGTATTAGTGCCCTTTTGCTGTTGGAACCGGTCACCACAGACTTGACAGCTTAAAGCATCACACGTTAGGTGTCTTACAGTTCTTGCCATAGATCAGAAGCCTGACATGGCTCTCACGGGGCAGGAGTAGGTTGTCCTCAGGGCTTCGTTCCACTCTGGAGGCTCTAGGCTGGAAACCATGTCTGCACCTTCACCAGATTCTAGACACTATGTTCCTTGGCTCCGGACCGCCTTCACTCCTTCTCAAAACCAGCAATGTTGCACACCTCTCCCACCCCATTTCTTTTCCTCTCTCTCTCTCAGTCTCTCTCTGATCTTAAGTTCCTTCACTCCTAAGAACACATGTGATTATTTGCCAAATGATCCAGGACTATCTCCCCCAATTCAAGGTCCTTGATTTAATCACATCTGCAAAATTATTTACAGGTTTCAAAGATTAGGACCCTGACATCTTCGGGGGCCCTTATTCAACGTGCTATGTAAGTGGTGTTGTTTAGCTGCTGCTTGTTGAATAAATCGATTCGTTGTCAGTTATACCATAATTATTTGTTAAATTAAGTTAGTCTTCATTTTTCATATTCCCGCTAACTCAAACTGGCTATAAACAAAGAATTCCTAAGTGAGAAAAAACCCAGAGAGGGAACAATAGGGAAAGATTGGGATAACTGGGAGCAAAGCCCAGAGTTCTGGATTCTCTTTGTCCAGAGGGAAGTCAGTAGCTATGTGACCTCAGGCAAGCCTCTTGCCCTCTCTGATGCAAGTTCCCCCATCTCTGCACAAGGATTCTGGAATACAGTCTGGGGGTACCCACCTTCTATTTCTCCAGGCACCAGGCATATGACAAAAATGTGTAAAGCGGCCAGGTGGAAGTAAAAAAGAGAGTAGAAGAGATCTTGGGCAACCTGGAGAGCAATACCCTGCTCAGAAAGCATTCAAACGGCTTGTTTGTGCTTGCCAAGTAAAGCACTGACCACAAGCCAGGAGTCTCTACCCCCTAAACCAGCTGGTCTCTAATGATGCTTCTTCCAGCTCTAACATCTGCTGGCCTTTGCAGAGCTTCATCTCCTATGCATGTGTGTTTTTATTTTCCCACCTTTGGCAGTGGGAGGGGAGGCATAAAGCCGAACAGAAGCACTTATATAACAAGATGGAGAAAAGAAGGAGCTGAAAAGATGGTAGTCTTCCTTCCCCACCACGCTGTACCCCCCCAGCCCCGCCCCCAGGCCCAATTCCCACCCCCCAAGCTCCGCCCCCAGCCTCACCCCCTCCCCAGCCTGCAAATGCCGCTGTTCTGAGGCAGCATCCCAGCCAGGCCAGGTTCAGATTGGCCAAGGCAGGAAGGGGATCCAGAGCACCCCGGGCCTTATTTCCGAAGGGTGTTATTTCACCCCTGCTTCCCAGATAATGTAACTGAGTCACTCAATTGAGCATAAAATAGAAATTTGGCTTCTTATCTGCCTCAGACCTGACTTTACTATTTTCTTTCTGCAAAATACATTTTTCACTATCTTATCTTCTAATAAACAATCCTGGCTCGGCAGCCCGTGGCAATGGCGCTGAATGCATTTAAGAGACATATTTTTCCTCTCTCTCCCTGCTTAAAGTCTTCTGTTTAAAAGCCTGCGATTTTTTTCCCCTCCCTTTTGGAAAAAAATATATATCCTATTTGTATGCCGTCTTCCTTTAAAGAACATACATATTTTTCATGAGCCGTTCTGATAGATCCCTCCTTATTTTCCCTTTTGCCCACTTGGTCAGAATTAAAAGGACTTCCTTCCACAGCAATGGTATATGAATTTGATGGATTCTAGGACCAGCTGGGAGAGGTCATGGAGGCACCTTTAAGAAAGGGGCAATTTCTAGAGTGGTCAGACCCCAACAGGTCTTCCAAGATTGTGTGGTGGGCAGGACACATATTGATGAAAAACCAGCTCTGAATGTTTAATGCCTTCTCTCCAATGCAGACTGTCAGACGCACCAGACAGTGAAGCTTAAACCACAGAGGAAAGAAGAGGAAAAGTGAACCAACATTTATTGGCGCTTTCCTCAAAACAACCTTCTGAGAGAACAATCCCATTAGCAGAGGAGGAAGCAGCCCCGTTATTACAGAGGGAGGAAACTGGGGTTCAGAGCAATTACTGCATATCAGAAGAAGTGGCGGGGCTCCAAGCTCCACTTGGAGAATTAGAATTACACAAACACACACACATACACACACACACACACACACACACAATTTTATGGTGTAGTATTTGTTTAGGTCTAGAGTTTAGGCCATTGTGTTATTCTGAGTGTGAACTTACAAAAGGAATGGGGAGGAAGGTCACTCCTCAACTGGACCCCATTCTGTTAATTCCAAGTCCCATTCCCCATGCCAGAAAACACGGAAGTGACCGCCGCTTGCAGTGTACCCCCTCCCCAAAGCATTTGCCCTTACTGTGTCTGCAGGTTACAACGAGGATAGAAGTCAGCCTCCTTCCCTTCTGATCCCTTGAACCCTGCCGCCTCCTTCACACCCTCCAGTGTGCCGCCGCCCATCCCCCCCACCTCAGGGCTCACTCCTCTCCCCCTCCCCTCAAGGTCTCTGCCTCTGAGTTGCCAGGAATATCTGGAACACTTGCTCCTGACTGTCCTTCCTCTGCCAGCTCAGAAACTGCCTCCTCAGAGCAGCTTTCTGTGATTATCGTATCATTCCCCAGGTGGTCCCGCACTATTCTGTCCCTAGCTCCCCCTCGCCGGGTCCTTCACAGCATCACTACAAACTTGTACACGTGTGCTGGAGCACCTGCTTGTGTCAGATCCGCACACCCCAGCCCCTGCCCCTCCTCCCCAGCCCATCAGCTCCGGGGATGAGGAACTCTTGCGTGTTGCTTGCGACACATCACACAGGTGCCTAGTGCACGGCCTGGCGGCCACTTGGGTCTCAGTGCATCTGTGTTGAGCAAATGAATGAATATGACTCTCATAACAACCCTGAGTGACAGGTGCTTTTATCCTCATTTTCCAATGATGAAATCAATCCTCAGCATTAGCATTTCTTCTGTATTTACTGTGTGCCTGGTAGGATTCTAAGAGCCCCAATACTCGCTGTAACTGTCTGAGGTGGGCACAATTCTTATTCCCCTTTTATATACAAGGAAACTGAGGCACAGAGCACAGGATATCCTGTCTAAAGCTCCTGTCCCATCAGGCTTCCCATCTGAACTACCAACTATGAGAGAGAAGCACCACTGACAAAAGCATTACATAAAAGCCACGCTCAGCACAGGTCAGTGTTACAGTGGAAAACGGCCTGATAGGAGTTTGTGGTCTCCTCCAACATTTGCCAGTCTTAGGTCAAAGGCGTTCATGCAGAAGGATGAGGCATCCTACCTAATCTGGTCTGGACCCTGTGATGGTCCTGGCGGAGAGCCCTTCTGGAACAAGATGGTCTCCGTGCTTCCTTTTCTTTCCCCTGGGGGTTCAGCTGCCCTCTGCCCATGCCTAGCCCTTCACCCATCTGAGAACCCCATTTCTCACTTGCAGCCCGGAGAACAGGATGAGGTCAGTAGGTCCTTGTGTTCCTGCAGGAAGCCAGAGAAGATTAATCTGTGGACAGAGAGATGGCACCCGGCCGTGGAAGAGATTTATGATGCAGAGAAATCCAGGCCAAGGTCCCTGGTTTTTGTTTCCCTCTCTCTGTCTTCTGCCTTCCGCACAGCCCTGTGGTTGGAAGACAACCTCCGGAGGTCACTTGATCCAGCCCTCTGCCTCCTAAAGACCCATGGGCAAAACAAAGGATGACCATGGCGTACTCACAGAGCTTGGGCTCTGCGGCCGGCTCTCCTCCGCACAGTGGTGCCCAGACGAAGGCTAAGCATTGAACCTGACCTCTGAGGTCCCCAGGATCTGGCCCCATGCTGCCTAATGTCCTGACCCAACACAAACTCTGCTGCAGCCAAACTGCCTTTCCCTCTTATCTCCCAACCTCCAGCCGCTTGCCCATGGTACCCTAACTCCCACCGGGAACTACTTTTCCTTCTGTTTTTGAGCAGCATCAAGTTCATAAGCCTCAGTGCAAATTTGCACCCTCACGGGCCTTCCCTGCCATCCCGGGTTCTTCCTTATGAGAATTTATATCAATGTGGACGTGCCTTGCCTTTCCTTTACTAACGGTTTATGACCTCATCACTTCTTCTTCTTTTTTTTTTTTTAAAGATTTTATTTATTTATTTGACACAGCTAGAGAGGAAACACAAGCAGGGGGAGTGAGAGAAGGAGAAGCAGGCTTCCCACCGAGCAGGGAGCCCAACGTGGGGCTCAATCCTGGGACTCCAGAATCATGACCCAAGCCAAAGGCAGTCACTTAACCAACTGAGCCACCCAGGCGCCTCACGACCTCATCACTTCTTGATGGCTTTCATGACATATTTCTATGTCTCATGCACCAAAGACACAAGACTCTTACAGCGCCCTATCTGTGCCCCTCATCAGCCTCTGCACACAAGCAGCCCATCTCTGCCTATCCCCCTAATGCTGGTCCTTCTACTAAGAGGGCTCTATCCCTTCTTCTCAGCCTTGTAAACTCCAGGTACCATGCTGAGTTGGGCTCTGCATATATGATAGTAGTGAATCTTTACCAAAATACCAGGATGCAGCTATTGTGATGCCCAGTCTATGAATGATAATATTAAGAGTTCAAGTTTATTTATATGTTCATCTATTCATTCCATCAACAGTTATTTAGTTCATTCTATGGTGTTCCAGGCACTCTACTGGGAGGTGGGGATAATAAGGCTGAATTTAACCAATTCAGTCCCTGCTCTCTCGAGGCCTTTGAATGTGACAGACTGTCCCCATCACTGGCACAGTGGAACCACAAACACAATGAGAGTTAACCAGGAGGAGCATAGAATTTCTGCAGAGCTTGCCCAGACTGGGAGACAGAAAAGGACCCTCTGGAAGAGATACTTCCAGAGAACAGAATGACGAGCTAGTTGAATTTAGGCAAAGAGCAGGGAAAGGTTTCTTACTAGAAAGGACAACACTCACCATCAGAGGATTAGGATTCTATCCCAAATCTGTGTGACCCCAAGTCCTTTCTGTTTCAAGCACAGCACCACCACATGTGAGAAGACACCCCAGAACACCTACTCCAGGCCCAAGCCATCAAGCCTGTGCTTGTGCTCCCAAGGAACCCTGAGCTTGTGTCAAACCGCATGCTGTCATGGGATGCAAGGGAAGGCATGACCTCTTGTCAAGGGTTATAGGCACCAAAACGCAATGCCCTGGCTTGTTAGTCAACATATCCTAACTGCTGAGAGAGCTCCTGAATAACAGTGACTTCATTTGGGTAGAGAAGAGGGTCTAGGCAGGATTAGCTCTGCTCACAAAATCATTCATGGACTTGGGCTCTTTTCATGTAGTGGCTCCTCCATCCCCCAGGACCATGAAGTCTTCGGGTGGATCCTCTACATCTGATTGGTTGATGAGCATGAAGAAAGTGTGTGGGGGGAGGGAGGGTATGGAGGGAAGGGAAAAGGAGAAAACTAGAGAGAAAGGAAGGGCAAGAAGGGAAGGAAAGAGGGAAGCATAGAAGATCATATAAGGTTTTAAGTGCCTGAAGGTGTACATCATTGTAGCTCACATCCTATTGGCTACAAATCCGTGTTGGGAACAACCCGGTTCCATAGGGTGGAGCCAGGGCCAGAACCCACATATCCAGACCTGACCCAGGTGCTGGTCACACAACATGGTGCCTGGACTCTCCTCTCACCCATCCCAAACACCTGCTGTACCAAATATGTCATGCAGATGACCCGGCCAACTTCCAACCTCAGTCATCCCAGGGAGAATGCCTCGATTTTGCCAGATGCTTAAGATTTGGCACATGGGGTTATAATACCCAGATGTGGCATCCAGATGTCTTTGTTATAAATTCATGGAGGGAGAGAATGTCACAATTTTAGACCAGGCTCTTTATGTCACCAATGAGGAAGCTGAAGTCCAGGCAGAATCAGGGACCAGCCATACATCTGCAAAATGGCCACACTGGCGAGTAGAACAAGACCATCAAGCTCACCACTGGCACTCAGCTGTCAGGAGGCTTATTAGCCAGGATACATTTCTGAGAGCCAAACAGATCAAAAGAGAAGGCTCTCAGGCCTTCGGGAAGGAATAATTCTGGAGAAAGAAACCTTCAAAGAGCTTTACATGGACTTTTCCATTAGTTCAGTGGGTCTCAATCTTTCTCCCACCTCTTCTCTTGTAGCACATTCAGAATGGGGAACAGTTCTAGAGACAGCTACAATTCTCGAAGGTCATTCCCAACCAAGAGCACAACTGAAATACAGGGAGGGCAGGCTTAGAGTGATAACTTTGGACCACTCAATATATTTTTTTTAAAAGATTTTATTTATTTACTTGACAGAGAGAGATCACAAGCAGGCAGAGAGGCAGGCAGAGAGGGAAGAGGAAGTAGGCTCCCTGCCCGATGCGGGCCTCCATCCCAGGACACTGAGATCGTGACCTGAGCGGAAGGCAGAGGCTTTAACTCACTGAGCCACTCAGGCGCCCTGAACCCACTCGATATTTTTTAAGGGAAAAAACTTTTGAAACTTATCTCTTTACTTTTGTTCCCATAATGAATTAGTTCAGCCTCTCACTCTCATGTGAGCAGACGTGGGAACAGAGTGGGGGCTGCAGCCTGGTTCAGCCTCATTGCTGTAGAAACCCACAGCAAGCCCTTCCTCGGAAAGGTCCGACGGCGTCCCTCTCCCAGGCTCCAGCTCCGCTTGGCAGGGGCTCCCCGGCCTGCCTTGGACTTGAGATCTTACGGAGATAATGAAGCAAGAAGCGCAATGCTGATAGCCTGCCCTGAGTCTCAGTAACCCCACTCATATTCCCCACTGCTCACCTAAACAAACTGCCTGTCCCAGACTCACACGCCAGGTGCTCTGGCACGGGCCCAGCAGGCCTGCTGCATAAAACCCACTCCCTGCACCTGAGCGTGCTGCCCAGCCAAGGGCAACTCCTTAAGGAAGAGGTCTATAGAGATCTATAGAACTGGAAGGTGCCCTCATAGTCCTCGCTGCCCTACAGACATGCAGCTAGGATATGACTATCCAGGAGCTATCCTGTGCTAAATAAAGAGACCCACACAATTCCAGTCTTCATGGGGCATCTGGTCCCATGCGGGAGGCAGGCCACAGCCATGCAGGGTGTTGACAGGAAAGATAGGGGAGCCAGGACGCCATCGGGCCCATTCTGGGGGTGCCCCCCTCACTCCTGAAAAAGAAGGCACTTTTCTACACCTGGGCCCTTGTGTTTCTAAGTTCCTGCTAGGAGCCCAGCATGGAACTGAACACTGGAAACACCCTGGTAACTAAGATCAGGTCACCTGATACCTTCTTCTGTTCTTTTCCTAATGATGCTCCTGTGTTAGTTGGCTATGGCTGCCTTACGAAATGCCAGAGACGGTTTGGCTTTAACAACAAAACCTTACTTTCTCACATTGCTTAAGGACTAGAAGTTCAAGATTAAGGTGTCAGCACATCTGGTGTCTCCCGAGGCCTCTCTCGTTGGCTTGTTTCTCTTTGTGGCCTCACATGGTCTTTCCTCTGTGTGCGATTATCCCTAGTGCACTGCCTTTTCTTATAAGGACACCAATGAGATTGGGTGAGGGCCCCACCGTAACGGCCTTGTTGTGACTGAATCACTCCTCCCCCGCCAAAGGCCTTCCTTCCAAATACAGCCACTTTGGGGGGTTAGGCTTCAAACCTGGATTTGAGGGGCAGTGAGCGACATAGTTTAGTCTGTAACACCTTCCCTGTATAAAGTATATCACGTTTTGAGGGTTACGGAACATTTTAACTACTTTCAAGAGCACAGTCTCCAGGGGCAGGCAAACCCGTGTGACTTTCAGATCTGCCACTTACCTGTCCTTTGACTTTGGACAGGTGACCTTAGGAAGCCTCAGTGTCACTCACCTGAAAAGTGAGATAATAACGTGCACATGACACATGTCTGAAATTTTATCGGGATTAAAAGTTGGGTTCTAGAGGGCACTCAATCAATAGCACAGGTGCTGCTGGTAGTGTTCGTTGATGGCCAGAATGGTGGTTTGGAGGGACACCAGCCCAGGTTTAGACCAGACGGTAAGAGCCAGCACCCAGGCAGCGTAAATCTGCCAGGCACAGTTCCACGTGGATTTGCTCACTTAATAAAACAACCGTAGGAAGTAGGGGGATGCCTGGTGGCTCAGTTGGTTAAGCGACTGCCTTCGGCTCAGGTCATGATCCCGGAGACCCGGGATCGAGTCCCACATAGGGCTCCCTGCTTGGCGGGAAGCCTGCTTCTCCTTCTCTCACTCCCCCTGCTTGTGTTACCTCTCTGGCTGTGTTTCTCTCTGTCAAATAAATAAATAAATTATTTAAAAAAAAAAAAAAACACAACCGTAGGAAGTAGGAACTACAATTCCCTCATGGAAAGTGAAGCATGAGGTTTACAAAGGTCCTCAAGGTCACACGTAACCAATAACTGGAAGATCTGAAATTAGAAGCCAGGCAGCCTGGCTCCACGTCTCATGGTAACTAAAACTCACTGAGGATTTTCCACCATGTAGCAAACCTCCCCAAACAAAGTAGCACTCTCATGGCTTATGGTTGATACAAAAAATTAACTCCTAGATGGTGAGATGCTCAAGAAAGGCCTTTTCCATTTCTGCTTAAACTTCCATGTTATTATGCATCTTTACCAGGGAAACAGTAGAGACAACATTTTTCAGACAAGGCCATCATTGTAAAAAATGGGAGTCATAAGCAAATGAGCTGATGAACCCTCACCGTAACCCTTCACCCATCCAAGCAGAGAACATAGCTTGAGTCCATTCTTGAAAATCTGGAATGTTGATTAAAATACTTTTATAAAGTAGAACAAAATAAGGCTAATATTAAAAAATCCTGTTTTATTAATCCCCAAAGGAAGAATTTTATTAATTCCTTTAGAATCCAATAAAAGTGTATTTTTTAATCAACTTTGTTTTTCAACTCCTATCCAAGAGTCAAATCACAGTAAAGTAGTTCACGTTTCTTGAGATGCTCCCAGGTGCTGAGTTTGTGTCAGGAGCCTGGGGGACAGATTTGGACCCAGGCCTCTTAGATAATCCAACTGGACAAGACACACATATGAAATATTAAGTCTTATCAATGCAATGTGAACAAGTGGTACACATAAGGGTGATCTATGTCTATTTTATTCTCAATCAAACAGGAACCAGTTGTTCTGGAATAGTGCCTTGCACATAATAGGCCCTCAATAAATATTTGTTAAATAAGGAGACAAGAAAATAATTATGGAGTGTCATGTAGACATGGTAAGAAGTTAGGATTTAACCCAAAAGTCAGTATATTTAATAATTTTAAGCAGAGAGTGACATAGTCTTATCTGTTGTGCTTTGTAAATCACCTTGACTTACTATTGGAAGATGGGGTACAGGTGTGAGGAAGGGAACAGAACAGGATCCCACTTAGGAGGCCATTACATAGTGGGGATGATGATTGCCTGGATGGGGGTGGGGGTTGGCCATGGAGAAGAGAAAGGGATGCATCCAGGATAGAGTTGAGACTTAGAGTTCACAGGACGTGCACATGGAATGGAAATGAGGGATGAAGGAAATAAGGAAATCAGTATGACCTCCTGGCATTTGGCTTGAGAAACTGGTTATGACATTTACTTAGGTGAGAATAGTATAAGGAAGACTAAGTTCAGGGTTCAGGAGAGCAGAAATCAAGAATTCTCTATTGGCCATGCTAAGGGCAAGACATCCAAGTAGAGATACAAGACAATGGTGTGATGGATAAATCAGGATCTCAGAAAGGGATAGAGGTGGTGATGCTTTGAAAGCCTTTGAATCAAGGATAAGAGCTGTTTTTTCTACCACCACATTATATCAATGCCTCAGTGAAACTAAAATCACAGGATGTTCAGAAATAGACAAAACTGAGGATATAAATCCACAAACACCAAGACACTGTGGCTCAGTGCTTGTGTTCCTTGAAGAAAAGCCAAGCCTTCCAGATGGACCCCCACCTCCTTCCAGGGGCTTCTCCAGTCTCTTCAGTCCTCTCCCACACCCAGCAAGTTATAGGTGAGAGTTGCTGTTGCTCACATATAGTTAGAGTCCACTCCGCAAACTGTGGGTTTAATCAGATGCATGGCTTCATCGCTTGGGCTTAATGAGGTAAACCAGACCTCCGGTAATATTGCTTGTGTAATTGACATGGTTCTCTGGGAAACATTACGCTTTATAATGAAAATACTGTATATAATTAGAATCTAATAGGAAGAAAATAGTAATTAGCCAGAATTAACTGAACAGACGCAATCAGGCAAATAAAGGTTATCCTCAGGAGAGGACCCTTCAGAGTTCAAATGCACGTCCTGTAATTGCGGAGAAGCCCCAGTAATTAAGGGTAATTTTTTCCCTGCACCGGGGTGGAAGAGTTGTGGGGCTTTTTCTGTTGTTTCTGGGGGGGAGGGTTGTTTTGTTTTTTGTTTCTGCTGAGTGGCAGAATGAGTCTGGCCAAGACCCAACAAGTCAGCCCTTCCAGGGATCTGGAAGGTCATACACACAGATCTATGGGAGAAGGGGAAGGGCAAGAGAAAAGCAGGGTGCCCCAAACCTAAAATTCCAGATTCAAACTCCAGGTCCAGCTCTGTCATTAAGCAGCTGTGTGACCTTGAGTACATCCTTCCCCTCTCTGGTGATAATGACGGCTATAGTAGCTACTACTTACTGAGAGTCTTCTTACTATGAGCTGAGCTAAGCGCTTTTCATAAATCGTTTAATATAATCTTTGTGTTCCCAACTACTGGATCAACATCCTTCCTTTCTCATGCTCTTTTTATTGAAGTGTAATTGACATAGAATGTTCTTTCAGTTTCAGGTGTACAACTTAGTGACTCGATGACTCTATACATTAAGCTGTGCTCACCATGGTAAGTGTAGTCACCATCTGTCACCATATGATGTTACAATAAAATCATTGACTATATTTCCCGTGCTGTATTTTTTCATCTCTGTAACTTATTTATTTTATAACTGGACGTTTGTACCTTTGAATCCCTTTCACTTATTTTGTGCATCTGCCCCACACCCTCTCTTCTGGCAACCACCAGTTAATTCTCTGTATTTATGATTCTGTTTCTGCTGTTTGTGTTTGTTCATGGGTTATTTTTTCTTTTTTAGGTTATTTCACTGCATGTGTTATTAGAGAACAAGGGAATGCTCAGAATCTGTGGCACAGACGTGCTCTCTGGAGGACACAGGGCCACCCACTGACCTGTGGGAGGATAAGAGCAAAATATCACTGGAGGAGAGTCAGCCCTGAGTAAAGCCAGGGTAGGTGTTGGGCAGGCTGCTGTGAGATAGGTCTTCACATGCTGGTCTGGAGCAGTAGCTCCTCCAGTATCACACGTTCCAGAGTCTCCATGTGGGAACTGGAATGCCAATAAAGAACCTGTTCTCATCAGCGGGAGAGGAACATGTTTGATCCAGGGTTTAGACATCACGGTACTTGGCCCTACACCACGAGAGAGCTGATTCTCTGAGCGGAGTCAATCAGCATTCATGAGCACCAATCTTGTGCCAAGCTCAAGGTGGGCATTAGAGTTACAGGGGTGGTCCTTTGTGGAGACTGCAGTGCAGGGAGCAGGGGTAGAAACAGAGGAGAAAGAGAGATACATCATGGGTCCCCAGAACACCAGCAGGACATGGTCAGTACTATGATATAGGAAGCCCAGAAGAGGTTGTTGAACACCACTGGGAAAGAATGGAGACAGAGCGAGGAAGATCTCCAGAAAGAGGCAGCATTTGAGTAAGACCTTGTTAGGTGGAGATAGGAGAGAGGGACACTCTAGCAAAAGGGTTCAACCTGGGCGGAGGCGTGTTGACAGGCAGATACACAATACATGTCAGGGAAAAATCACTTGACTCTCTGCTGTGGCAGATCTATAGAGAAACAGAGCTTTGTAGAACTGAGGACACCTCGTGTTCCTCTGTCCCATCCCACTCTTGTCTGTCTCCATGGAAGGAGTAATGAATTTCACTGGTGAGGCTGAGGAACAGCTCTCCCTGTCACCAAGAGGACTGATAGCATGAGGGAAGATCAAAGGGAAGAGCCAGAAAGAATGGTGTCTTCCAGACATGAGTATATATCTCTCTTGGGGATTCCTTCACCCATCTCTGCCCAGAAATCGTTGGTGCTGCTCACACAGTCGTGCTCCTGCAGGTTCAAATGAGCCTCCATTTGCTGGGCCAGCTTGTCCATCTGCCCCAAGGTGGATGAGTTCTGTAGTCAAAATTCAAGAAAGGAGATCAAGTGCATCTCTACCAGTAGTGAATCCTGGTACTGGTTTTCAGTATTGAATTGAGTTCATCCTGGAGGGGGATGGGAACTGGAGATCAGCATCCCTAGCCCTCTCACCGTGTGCTGCACGATGGGTGCATGGTTTGGTGTGCCTAGATCACAGGGTAGGTTTTGGATGATGGGAAATGAGGCTGGGACAGTGGATTAGTGCCTTAGGAAATGGGGCAAGTAAGAAACATCAGTGCCCCTTTCTCCACACCAAATATCAAATCCATCTGAAGATGGAAATGCACCTCCCCTTTAGGACGATGGATTCCTGCTTATGGATCTGTGTCTTAACACTCATGCCCAAAACATGTCCATGTCCTGGGTGCTAACATCCCAGACCCCACTCCCCTACCTGCATCGTTACCATATTGGGACAAGAGATATCATACACGAGAGTGCGGGAAGGTCAGGGTAAGGGGTTAGAAATGTCACTAGAAGGAGAATGAGTGGATAGGCAGATGGCCGTGGGACATCAGTCTCTCGTTATGTTTTCTTTCACCACAGTGGGAGATGTGGGCAGCGTGTACTTATTAAACAGCTACTGCATGCAGAAATTTGTAAGAGGAGCCAGGAAAACTAGACCAGGTGTAGGGGTGGCGGGAGTATTAAATGTAATCCTTCCATTTGAAGGGTTTTATATATAACAAGACAGATGAGATTTGTGTAAAATAATTATAATACAGGAAGAGAAGTAATAAGATGCTAGAAAGTGATGTGAGTATGCAAAGGGAAGGGAGAGGTTTGTTTGGCAGGAGAATTTCAAGAACGTTTCCTGAAAGAGGTGGTCTTGACGCTGAGGCTTGAACTCCAAGTAGGATTCCAAAATATGGAGATAGGAGGAAGTTCTTCTGTGTGAAAGAAGCATGACAGGCAAGACCAGTGGGCTGGCAAATTACCGGGCCAACACTGGGGAGGAATGAGAAATTTCGAGGGCCACTAGCTTCCTGTAAAGAAGCATTCTAAAAAAAATACGTGGGAGCTGCATCTTGTAGGATTTTGGTGTCAAACCAAGGTGGACTTTGACCTGCACTTGGGAAGGCATTTGTGCCAGGGCAAGACTCAAGTCAAGCAGGATCCCATGGCAATTGAGCGCAGCCCCCCCAGAGAAAAGTCACGGAGAAGAAGTGGCCCCTTGGCTGCTCTCCTCCAGGGAGCAGTCTCCTCAGAGTGCCCGGTGATGACTGGAGGCGACATCAGGGGATAATGTTGCAGACCTCATGCCTCGGCCCCCTTCCTTTCCTCCGCCGGAAGTGGGACCTAAAGCAGCTCTGATGATCACAGGTGGAACCCTCTTGTCTGGACCTCCTCTTTCTATTATTAAAGCCACTTAATGCCTAATTACCCTACCAGCCACAAGGCCTTCGAAGAGCCCCTTGCCGGAGAGCAATCAGATTTGTCAGACATTTCCAAAAAGCACACAACTCTCCTGGAGGTCTCAAAATAGCTATGTCAGTGGCCCTAATGGAACATAATTTCCTGTAAAGGAAACTAATTTAATATTTTCAGGTATTATGTAACCAAGTGCCCAAAGAGAGAGAGAAGACAACTACTAACGAGAACAATCAGAGTGCAGTGCCCCCGTGGCATCAGATTGCCTGCCAGCCTAGTTAACATTGGAAAGGGGACCTGTGGGGTGGCTGAGTGCAGGGATAGAGCCTGGCTCGACGGGAATTAGAATCCCAGGTCCGCTGCTTACTGGCTGTGAGAACCTGGGCAAGAGACCTTGCATCTCTAGAAGGTGCTGGGGTTCCAGCAGCCTCCAGATGGGACTGATAAAATAATCCTAACTCATCGGGCTCTTGCAAAAGGATTCAATAGAAAAGCTTATGGGAAGTGCATAGCATGGTGCCCGGCACTTAAAAATCACTGAGCAAATGTTTCTTTCTTTCTTTCTTTCTTTCTTTCTTTCTTTCTTTCTTTCTTTCTTTCTTTCTTTCTTTCTTTCTTTCTTTCTTTTGCAGTGTCTCCCATTATTGATCAAAGTCCAGTTAAGTGAAACTTGTCACTCGCCTTTTCAAGAAGAAAGGTTTGGAGCAAACGACATGCAGTAGCGAGCTATAGTGAATTCCGTATGTCAGTTTGACTAGGCTAAGGGATGCCCAGACAACTGTTAAGACGTTATATCTGGGTATGTGTTGGGGGAGGGGGGCCTGGAAGAATGGGTAGACTGAGTAAAGAAAAATGACCCTCACCAAAGCAAATGGATATCATCCAATCTGTTGAAGGCCTGAAAAGAGCAAAAAGGTAGAAGAAGGGCTTGAACTGGGATACCCATCTTCTCCTGTGCTCCAGCACTGGTGCTCCTGGTTCTTGGGCCTTCGGACTCAGGCTGGGACTTCCACCCTTGGCTCCCCTGGTTCTCAGGCCTTCAGGTGTGGACTGGATGACACCTTGGGCTGTCCTGGACCTCCAGTTTACAGACAGAGCATGATGAGCTTCCCAGCAAGATCTCCTGACGACATGGAGCCATGCCTGTCTTACTCTTTGTTGAATAATAAGATCCAAGCCCAATGCCTAGGGCATAGGATGCACTCACATATTGTCAGAAGATCATCAACTCCTTAATCTCAAGTCTTTCACTTTGAATTGTACTGGTCTCCTTATTCCCCATTCAGGGCCACCACCACCTCCTTCAGGCTACCTTTCTTACTGAAAAAATTTGAATCCAAATTCTCCATCATGGCATTCAAGGGCCTATGATTTGGCCCCAACTTTGTGTCTCCTGGAACTTCTGTCATGCCTCCTCATATTCCTGCACACTATCTTCCTGCCATTTCTCTGAGAAGCCACTCCTTTCTCTCATATGCATAACAGCCAACCTAATGAGTCATGGTGCTTTTCCCCATCAAGCCGGACATGACTTCGGAATCCTCCTTAACACAGTGTCTAGGCAACCACAACCAACTGGTTAGATTCATGTCAAAATATTAAGTTCATTTGCCATCCTCACCTAAGCTAGCTCGGTCTTGGGCTGAATCTCCGAGATACCTGAAAACCAACTTAGCCAATGCATCCAAATTGATCACACACCTTTAGTCCTCCCCTGAGACACAGAGCCTATTTCCCATGAAGCTTCTAATGTCCTAAACTCTAAGGCCCTAAACCCTCCCTTCTGTCACACAACCTTGCTCCAAGGCAAGTAATCACCAGCCACTTAGACTCAGTGATATAGATTTACCTTCCCTTTCTGAAACTGGTCACCTGGACCCAGACATTTTTCATGGTCTTAGGGATCTATTGGGAAAAAGTTAAGGTCAAGATCTAAGACGTTGTCTTTGTCCTTAGACTCTGAAGAACTCAGGAAGTCTCTGCTTCTACTCTCAGACGTAGGTTTGGGTCCTAAAAAGGTATCCCTTTAACTCAGAATCTCCTCAACCATCCCCTTACCCCCAGGACCAGACCTTTGGGTTCTTGATGTTTGATGAACCACTGGACTTCCCTGAGACCTCAAATCCAACTTTAGACTATTCTTGCCAATATCCTTCTAGCTCAGTTAAGGAGATGGGAAAGTGTCTGAGCCAAGTTCCTGCTTCATATGTGTCCCAGACTGCCCAGAAACTATTCAGAGACCCCAGGGTCCAATCTATGAAGGCTAAACCACAGCTTCTAGAAAACTCCTTGGGGAGTTTTTAAAAGATGTCAATGCCTGAGACCACCCCCAGAAATTCTAATTTCATTTCTCTGATGTGGGACATGTACATCTACTTATACATCCTCAGTTGATTCCAGTGTGTTGGCAGAACTGAGAACTGCCAACCACAGATAACACTGGGAAAGCCCTGTAGGAGCATCCTCTAGTTTATGGCCCCAGCATTTCTCCACCACCAAACAGGGTAGAAAGGATCAAGTTACTGTCCTGAAACAACTTAGGAGGTATTAGAGGGGACCTCAGAGATGATCCCCAAAGGACTGGAGAGCATGATTTTACCTAACAGAGAGTCCTAGCCAGAACTCATTCATTCATTTTTAACGTAGGCATGGTGCTAGGACTCAGGCAATGGCTCCATTTGAACCATGATTTCTAAACCATGATTCCAAGTCAGAAACTAGTGGAGGTAGTTGCTGAACCTGGGTTGAGAACTCCAACTGCTTCCCTGAGACTGTATTGCCGCCAAAACAATGATTGACCAATGGCAATTACTTTTACTTCCTCTAGGCTTTTAATTGAACAAGACATCATTGAGGGTTTATGTTCGAAGTACTCATACTGTGTTTCATTTACCAGCTACCATTTGCAAGATAGATTTTGTTGAATCCAATTTATATAAGATAAAGAAGTTGAAAGAGAAGGTGTCATTTGCCTGATATTACACAACTTTTCTGCAGTTAAGCAAGATCTGACCCCACATCTGTCTTTACCTTTCTAGTATGTTGCGGCACTCGTGCATTTGTTCATCAATTCATTGATGCAGCCAAACATCACCAACATTTATTGAGCACCTTCTGGTGCCAGACACCATGTGAATGAATATAGGAACAAGCCTGCAAAATGGTTATCACTTATTATCTTTCTAGAGCAAGAGTCATCAGACTTCTTTTGTAGAATCGTACTGTAAAGATTTTCAGCTTTGGGGACATGGTCTTTTTGTTGCAAAAGTGAGCATTGACAATGCATGTTTCAATAAAATTTTATTTAAAAAAAAGAAAAACAAGTGAGCGACTAGATTTAGCATGGGTCCTCATTTATCAACCTTTGTTTTAAACAAAAGGAAGCTGAGATTGGGAGAGGGAAGGGGACTTGCCCAAGGTCACCCGGCTGCCAAGAGATGAACCAGTCTTCAATCCAGATCTGCAGGGCTCCCTCCCCCTTCCTCCTCTTCACCACACTGTCTCCCCACGCAACCCCAGGGACTCATTCTTTCATCAATTAATCTCCCTCAATCCTCTAAACCTTATCTGTTCCGATTAAGGCAAGCTTATTGTGCCCGAGATGGGTTATTGCTTCTCACAATTCTCTCTCCAGAACATAAGAATAAATCAATCTTTCTGCCTTAATAAGTTGATAATCATTGTGAAATATTTAATGTGTTCACTGCCATCCTTGATCTTCAGGCTTCAGTCAGAAAATCATCCTTGTCTTTCCCACACTCAAACTTTTTGCCCTGCATTTGCTTTTCTCTGCTCTTTTCTGGTTTCCTATTTAACAGCACACTCATTCCTCTCCTTTTGCTGCCCCTTCCCTCTCCAAAGTTGGATGTTGCCCTTACTTTTAAGTGTTTCTTTTCTGCTTTTTTGCCAGTGCTTGTATTTGTCCAACACTTCACTTCCCCCATATTTACTCTGTAAAGGACCCTGGGTCTCTGAGACCCTAGAAAGAGGCTATCTAACCCATTTCTCTGCCCCCAGGCAAGACATCATTCATTTATTTATCCACACATTCAGGCATGGGTGAAATGGTGATGGTCAAAATAGATCTGGTCCAGGTTGCCATGGATAAGGAGGGATCTCAGTGCAGTGGAGGAGATCAACATGAATCAAATGATTACAAAATACATAGTCTCAGTGGGTGATGCTGGGTGACATAAGAACAGAGGGAGCCTAATTTATCCCATTGGTGAGGGCCACAGGGCAAGGCCAGAGAAAGGCTTCATTGAGGTATAAGAACGCAACAGAGGTCGGGGCTTTGAAAGGGACTTCCAACAAAAGGAACAGAAAGGGGGAACCTCTTCACCTAAAACTATCTCCTTCCTACTGTTTAAAGCTCTCCAAACTATCTCCTGCCTACTGTTTAAAGCTCTTCAGCTACACTCTCCATTCCAGAGGGATCAGTTAACAGCCTCTTGGGTTAGAGATACTCCTTCTTGCTTTCCATGCACCAATCCCCTAGGATGAGAGAGTCATCTGCATTAGATCTGGGAGGGCCTTGGGTATTATCTGAGGTAATGTGTTCCCTTCACAAATGGACCATCTGGTATCTAGAGAAGGGGAAGTCTTGCCTAAGACCATAAGAGACCATAAGAGACTCTAGTCTGAGCCCCAGACTCCCATTTCAGTGCTCTTTCCCCAACTTTGCAGCTAAATTCCACTACCACAGAGCTTCTTAAAGACAGATGGACATGTCTTCCATTATGGACTGATGGTTGTATTAGTAATGATAATAGCTACCTTTTGTTAAGATTTGCCCATATCTTAGGTACTTGTGAACATTTAAACTCACTCACTTTTTAAAAGTCATCCCAGTAACCGGTGATATGGGGCTTGATAGAGGTCCCTTGTTTTTCCCTGTCTCACCTCAGCTGGCTGGGCATTCTGTTCAGCTGGAGACCTCCGGACAAAAAACAGAATGGGCTCTGCACACCGGCCCGACTTCCTTCTCTGTGCCACAGCAGGCAGAATGTGATTGGCCATTTAGACAACATCGGTCTGCGGGCCCCACCGCATACTAATCAGTCACTAGAAATAGATGCATTAGGGATGAAAACATTTACTGGCAACACTATCTGGCTTCAATCTTTCACCTTCACTGGGTAATGAGATGAGCTAGAACATTAAAACCAACAAACAGCCTTTGGTGTTTACAGCAAATGTTTGCAAGAGCGCGGGAGCCAGAGGTGCTCTGGGGAACATCTGGATTTCTGGAAACTATGTGATTACACAGATGTGTTAGATTCATCAGACTATAAAAATATCCTGTGATGTATGTCAGGGAAGAAAAACAACCTCCCAAAATGAATTTGGTACAAATTATCAATCACAGCAAAGACAACAAAGGAAAGTTGATGTGACTCCAGGCTCTTGGGAAGCCTTTGGATCTGGGATGAAGGGTTGCTTTAGAGAGTGGTCTTTGGTTGACAAGGGCGGGGTGAGGCTGAGGCCTTAGGAAGTTAGAGATCCTATTTATCTATTGCTTTATCTCTTGGAATCTCTCTATGTGTACCCATTGCACTATTTGGATCGAGTCCCTCCTTTTCTTACACACTGTGGGGTCTCTATCTTCCCCCAAAATATCTTTTACTGGTTCGTAAAATTCTGTGCCATATGCCGTAAAGCACATTTCCAGATTTGTATTTGTAACCGTCCCCTACTATGAAAATAAGACTTATCCTCTTTCCTCAAATATGCAATCAATTTACCTTCATGCAAACCCATAACATTGTGCCTGATCTAGTTAGATCCCTCAAAAGTTGTTTCATTTTTTTTTCTTTTTGAATGGTTGAGCAAATAAGTAAGTGAATGACTTACCTTAGGACCTTTGCATGTGCTTATGCCCATTTCATTTTTTTTTAAGATTTTATTTATTTGACAGAGAGAGAGATCACAAGTAGGCAGAGAGGCAGGCAGAGAGAGACAGGGAGAAGCAGGGTCCCCGAAGAGCAGAGACCCCAATGTGGGACTTGATCCCAGGACCCTGAGATCATGACCGGAGCCACCAGGCACCCGCTTATCCCCATTTCTAGACTCTCCCTAAGGCCCAGAGCTCATGCAGGAGTTCTTCTTCTTCCCCAAGCCTGCTTCCAGGACTCATCTCCTCTGGATGACTTTTCCCTCCACTCCTTTCCACAGGCTTAACCTTCCTGCTAATTTTTACATCCCCATTTTTTTTTTTTTGCATAAACTTTTAGTTTAACTCATAAAACTTCTGGAGTTTGTTTTGTTAGATATATGTGTCTTTCTCACTGTTCTGTTGGTTTCTCAAAACCAGAGACACCACCTGTTCACTCTTCTAGCCCTGATGCCCAGAACAATATTCAATACACAGTAGTGTGGTAGCCCTAGGTGACCTCTTCGAGAATAAAGAACCCTTTTTTTTTTTTTAAGAATAAAAAAAACCTTAACATGAAGTTCCAAGGACTTATGATTCAAAAAAGAACATCTTAACCTGACCACACCTTGAAAAATTACATTCTCAAGGGAAGTTTCAGAGAAAGTGACCGTTCTCCACTTGACAGTCACCGATTGAATGAGGTGGTCATTGCAACAGTTTAAAGTTAGGTGAGTGTAAATGGTATAACAATGTGCCCAGGTGATATTGAAATCCAGCTCTAGGGATTTCCATTAGGAATACAGTTTTGCCATGCTGAATGGTATGAAATAGTATCAATAGAAAAATAAATGAACACTATGAATAGAAAACAATATGACAAATGGATAAAGAAGATGTGGTCCATATATACAATGGGATATCACTCAGCCATCAGAAAGGATGAATACCCAACTTTTGTATCAATATGGATGGGACTGGAGGAGATTGTGCCAAATGAAATAAGGCAAGCAGAGAAAGTCAAGTATCATATGGTTTCACTTACCTGTGTAGCATAAGGTGTAACATGGAGGACATTAGGAGAAGAAAAGGAAAAGTGAATTGGGGAAGACAAACCACGAGAGTCTGTGGACTCCGAGAAACAAACTGAGAGTTTTAGAGGTGGGTGGGGGGATGGGTGAGCCCGGTGGTGGGTATTAAGGGCACATATTGCATGGAGCACTGGGTGTGGGTCATAACAATGAATCTTGAAACACTGCATCAAAACTAATGATATATTTTATGTTGACTAACATAACACAATAAGAAAACAACAACAACAACAAAAGACTTATTCGGCACCTAAGAACAAAAGAAAGAAAAAAAGAAAAAAAAAAGAAAACAATATGAAAAGAAAAAGAAAAGTGTTTGGTCTTTGTGTCCCCATGTTGCTAGAAGCTAGTGCCGTACCAGATACAACGTCTGACACACTTTTTTCCAGCCCACCTCTTACAGCAGAGGGCAATGAATGACACTGTATGTGTTGCATTGTGGGGGGTCGAAAAACCAGCTCCTACAATAATAGCATCACCAGGCAAAGGACTCCATAGGAAGGCCATGGAGCCTAGGAGAGAGGCCCCTCTAAACTGGCCTCCATGGATGTGGACTCATGCAAACATAATTAGGAGCTGGAACAAAACAGGAGAACTCCAAGCTTATTGATTGAGGGTGCCTAGCATTTAGTATAGCTGCAGATAGTCTTGGGAAGCTAGGAATTTGTCTTTCTGTTCTCTGGAGGAGGAAACAGAAGTCCTCAAAAGTTCACTGTGAATCCAGTACAAGTCGGCACAGGGTATAAATGCACACCACGTGGATTAAATATACAGCAACCAAAAATTGCAATAATAAGCAAGATAATGGGAAAATGTACACCAGTGATGCCCGTGGTCCCATTGGCCATGTGCCCTCTGTGTGCCAGGCACTTGGGGTGGTATCTCGTGCCAGCTTAAGAAAATCACTAGGACAAGGTGTTATCTAAAGACACCTTTTCTGAAGGGGAGTCCTGGGACCACCAAGCATCAGAGTCATCCAGGGATTTTGTTAAAAATACAGATTCCCAAGTGCAACCTAAAACCTACCAAAGCAGGATCCCTGGAGGTAGGGGCCCAGGAATCTGCATTTTAACATACTCACCAGGCGATTCCTTAAAACACCAAAGTATAAGCTCTACTAAGTTCATCAAAATCCTCATAAGGAGGAATTGGCCAATAAAACCCGTTGTTTACTCATATAATGTCCGTACATAACACCGGATTGTAAATGTAGCTACTTCCATTTGAATTCACTGAGCCCGGTGTCCCTTTATTCCACAGTGGGGGCCCAGTTAGTCTCCATATGTCCTTCCACAGCCCTTGCAAAGGCCAGAGTTAAAAGAAACCCCCTTGGCCAGCAACCAGGGTCATCTGCCCATAAGCTGGAAATATTTTACAACACAGAACCACAGAAGAAAGGAGCAGGTCACCTTCTCGTCTCTTCCATTTCCCACCCTAGCCAGAGTCCCCCTCATTCGACAAATGAGACCCCGTAGGGGTGGCAGAGAGAGGAAATTGCTTCACCAAGAGTGACTCGGGGAAATTAGGGCCTCCCTACCTGGGAGGCATCGAGAGACAGTGGACGAGCGCCGAGAGAAAGAGACAAAACGCCCATTCCAATAAGGAAACGGCTTTAATCTATCAAACTAATTCTCCTTCTTTCAGAGAGAGAGAACACGAAATTGCACAAAATGATTTACGGAATGGCGCCCAGTCTGATCAGCATGGGGCCCAGAGCTCTCTGCACTTAGTATGGAAGGTAGAAAGCCCATTTGAATATTCTTTAAAAAAAAAAAAAAATCCCAACACAGAAGGGGGAAGGATGCGTTTGTCTCTTCCCAAGATGGAGGTTTGAGGGAAGTGCACATTTGGAGGACGCCACAGAAGAGATGGGAGCTTACTGAGGGCATGCGGAGCCCGTGATGGTCAGGGAGGGTGGCATTTTCATTCCTGCCCCTGCCCCAGCTCTCTGTCTCCCTGGTGCCTATAGGTTAAGGTCTAATTCCTCAGTTAGGCATTCAAGTCACTTGAGCGTCTAGACCAGGGATCAGTAAACTTTCTCTATAAAGGGCGAAATATTTTAGGCTTTGCCTGCCCTAGAGTGTCTTTCTCAACTACTCCACTCTGCCTTTGTCACCAGAAAACAGCCACACTGAATACATAAATGAAACAGAGTGACTATATTCCAATAAAACTTAATTTGTGTGCATGGAGACTTGTATTTCATATAATTTTCACGTATCACAAAATACTTTCTTCTTTCTTTTTTCAACCATTCCAAAATGAAAAAGAAAACATGTTTAGGTCTCTCGCTGTATAAAAACCGACAGTGGGCCAACACAGCCCTCGGGCTGGAGTTTGTGAACCCCTGGTCTAGACTTTTTGCATTTCTCACCTTATCTCATGCTGCTTCAATACCCAGGGCTGTCTTTTCCCTGCACCAGCCCCTTCATCCCCAGATTCTCTACCACTCGCCTGTTCTTTCTGCCTGGATCCGCTTTCTTTTCCCTTCCAGGCATCCTCCCTCCCGACTCTTCAAGCCTCCAACTCATGGCTTCTTCCCTGGGGCACAACCGTCCTCACCAAGAAGTGACCTTCCCAAGCATACTTTATCTAGAGTCTTATCTCCCATTCTCCACACTAAGCTACTTACAGAAAAAACAATATCCAACAGATGAATTAACCCCCCCCACACATCAAACCTCTGAGGTAGGCACTGTCGTTATCCCCAATTTATGGCCATGTGAATTATATCTTAAAGAGGGCTGTTAATTTGCCAGAGGTCACCCAGTGAGGAAAAGACAGAACAAGGGCTGTGCCCCAAGCATCAGATACAACCCATACTTTTAACCCCAGCATGGTGCTGCCCCAGGGGAGACCTCATACCTTCCAAATTGCATACTCCGCGTTGCCTGGAAAATAGGGGTGCTCACTATGTGTTCATTCAAATGAATGTTAGGGCTTACTTGTCTCATTTATGAAGCCCTGGGAGATTCCTAGTAGGCAAGGACGGGGACATCCATGGAAATGACATAATAGCTGACGATCTGACTTAAGAGAGGACGGCGACAGCAGAGAACGTTACCACCAATGCCCAAGGAACTCACAAAGCACAGAGGTCTAGTGCAGGATCTGGTGGTCCTGCACTGGCCATTGTCCCCAAGAGTGTTGCCGTGTGGTAGCACCATGCAGTATGGGATGATCCTAGGGACAGCACTGGTTTGCAAAACGTACAGTCAAAGGACTGCTTAAAAATCAGGAATTACATGATCTGGTTAGATGATACCCCACCGGGTGGTCTGGGTATTTTTCTTCCTCTTTTTTTCTGCCTTTCTCTCTCCTTCCTTCCCTCCCTCCCTCCCTTTTTCCTTCCTTCTTTCCTCCCTTCCTTTCTTCCTCTTCCTCTTCCTTTTTCTCTTTCTCTTTCTCTTTCTCTCTTTCTTTCTCCCCTTCCTCCCTTCCTACCTTCTAAAGTTCCTTGTGTTTGGGGAGCCTGGGTGGCTGAGTCAGTTGAGCATCTGACTCTTGATTTCAGCTCAGTTCATGATCTCAAGTTCCTGGGACTGAGGCCTACATCAGACTCCATGCTCAGTGGGGAGTCTGCGTCTCTCTCCCTCCCTCTTCACCTTATCCTGCACATGAATGTCCATTATCTCTCTTTCTTAAATAAATAACACATATTTTTTAAAAATTTCATGTTTGAATAGTTTAGCCCATATTTATCTGACTACACCTACTCCAGAGAATATCCCTGAGGATAATGGGGCACGAGCAGTGTTTCTGTCTCATAATGCTATTGCAGTGAGGATTCTGTTCTAGCTGCTACTCTGAATCTTCTGACTTGGCTGGGAATCATCTCTCGGTTTTCTGTGGATTTGCATGTGCTCATCGGTATGCACAGCCCACTGACATTTACTCAGCTGCTCCTATATGCAAGGTCTTGTGCTGTGATACTGATGTGGAATTGACAATGAAGACAGCGGTGGCCTTCAGGGAGCTTACAATCTGGGAGGAAATTAAGTACTGATGCCACTTGAGACATTTTTCTCACACACAAAAAGACTACCGTTCTAGCTGGAAAGAAGAAAGACATACCATGGAGCAAGTAAAAAGTAAATAAGCTCTCCTCCTAAAAGATAGCTTGAGTTTTCACATATATTCTGGGTTCTCTTGGTCGTGTCCTCATTGTCTACCATCTCCAATCTGGAGAGAGCAAACTAATTGCTAACCTCAGCCCAACACCGTCTTAGGGGGTGTCCTGACATCTGGTTTGGTTCCCACCAGCCTTGTCCAGGTCTTTCCTTTCATTCCAGGCTGGCATGCGCTGTCCATCCTGTCCTGGAGTCCGATCCTGATTCATTCTCATTTCCAGATTTGCTGCTCTGGTCTTTCCTGTGGTACCCAACCAGGTGAAAAGAAAGTGCAATCCCCATTGTGAGCAGATATTACGTATCACCAATCCCACACTCATGCCTTTGGAGAATATTCAGTGAGAATCTACCCACTGCCAGGCACTGTGCCAGGCACTGGGGGCACGAGGATAATGGTAACCCGTGTCCTAGAGACTTTTGTCACAGATAAGTACAATCAGTCCTATGTGACATGTTCCATAATCTATTGAGCACGTACTTCCAAACCTTCCTTCCTAGCAGCCCATGGACTAGGGTCCAGGACTTTGGAGATGAATAAGACAAAGTCCTTCCTCTGTGGAACTCCACGGTGACATGTGGTAATCATCAAAGCCATTGTCATTAATGCTCCCATTCTCTTTCCCGAGCACAAGGTAGCCCTGCTCTTCCCGCCTACTTGAAGTCCACCTGAGTGGATTCACCTTGGCCAATGAAACATAAGTGGAAATGACATGTTCCGCTTTCAGAGAAAAGCCTTTGAAATGATGGAGGCTATTAAGAGGATGGAGGAAGGATGGCTTTGGACAAGAGACTCTACCTTTCTGGCTCTTGACTTCCCAGTCACCGAAATGGGCATAATATCCCCATCAGGGGACTTCTATGAGGATTAGAAGATACAATAAAGGCCAAATAGCTAGTGCGCGTTGTTTATAACATGAGGACTCTGAGTTACAAATAACAGATAACCACAAAGTCTTAAAATACCATCAGCACAAAACCAGGGAAATCAACTTGCTTATATAACTGGGAAGTCTAAGGGACAGAGCTGACTTCTAGGAGGGCTGGATCCAAGGAAATAATGTCCATAGGTCTTTCTCTCTGACTTCCAACCTAGCTCAACTCTTGTCGGCTTCCTTCTCGGACAGGTGTCTTGCCCAGGCTGGACGAGTAGCTCTGAGCTAACATGCCTACAGAGCAAGAAGAAAGTTCTCCTTCAACATCTTCATCAGAGACCACTCCCAGCCAACACAAAACAAAACAAAACAAAACAAACCCACTGCCTACAAATGGATCCCTGTGCATACCTGGAGGGGGTAGGAAGGGGTGAGGAGGGCCCTTCAGGTGTCCTGAGCCCCCTTGTTGGGACCACGTGATTGGCAGCTGCGGCAGATGCTCCTGGCGGCAAGAGGGCTCTGCTCTCCAGGAGAAGCTCCTTACGGAGACAGCTGAGAG